>JAZHYW010048729.1:0-231288 GCA_037355805.1 Ixodes ricinus
TAAGCCAAGTAGCGGCGAGTTTGCTGGCCTTGAGAATATATATTTACGTATTGCCTTGGTGATTTGTAAAGTGTAGTGACACCAGAACTGAAGTTTGTATTTAGGAGAATAGTTTCGTTGTTCGTTAAAGTCGTTTGAATTCCCTCATCTACCTTGAGAGCACATAAAAAAAGCACGTCTTAAAGTTTGGTGGTTTTCTTGTGTTTTAAAGTATATAAAAGAAATAAACTTAGCTTCTTTTTTTCCCCTATTGCTTTTATCAATTTAGGAAGTTTAAGCAATTGAAACTAAAAAAAAAAACATTTTGGCTTTGATTTAATAACAAATTGTGTTTTCACACTTCGTTGATGGCAAGATACAGGCTACTGAAAGCAACCAAAATATTTCGTGATTTTTCCACGGAAACACATTTGTTGCAGAGACAAACATCTGACAAAAAATATCGAAGTTCGATCTTAAAAACAAAAACAAAGACATATTACACCTGCGGGCGTAATCACTTCACAAGCTATAGCTGTGCATTCCCGTTGCCATATCAAGGATACGTTAATTAGTAAAAGGGAAGGGGGACGTAGGCTGAGAAGGAAATCACTAGACTCAAAGAGGACCGTAACATTTCCATGGTCACGTAACGAAAAATTAATTTTTTCAATGAAAGCTACAATAAAAGTAGAGTTCGGTTATTTTCATACCAAACAAAAGAAATGCACTTGGCACACCTCAGCGGACTACTAAGAATTACATTGCGCCGTGTGTTGATCTTTCGACAAGCAACTGAAATCACTAACTACACTGCACATTAACTCCATTATGCTTCTGTGAAAAGAGTCCGGCAACTGTCACGGGTGCAAAGAGCGAGCAAAGTGGCCGAGGCCGAGTGGGCTAAAGCGCACACCCAGCTCGACGCGCGTGGAGCGAAAGCTCGCGCTGCAGAACCCAGGGATCCTGGGTTCGAGCCCCACCCTGCCCGTTTCGATCTGGATGAGCATCGTACCGGCGTGCGGTCGTGTATCACTACTGCGTGGTGCACGTTAAAGACCCTAGGCTAGCGGCTGTACTGCACTGGCTAAATTGCTCATCTACAGCGAGTGACTCGTCGACACTTTAAAAATGGCTGACCAACTACACGCTGTATAAATATCCCCACAACCCAATTTTTATTTCTCTATATGCATCTTTGACTTCGCCGTGCTTTACATACTCTCGATTCGCTTATGCTTGACCAGCGTTGACACATTTTTGTGGTCCTTTCTCATGAGCTTTTTAGTTTCGATAAAAAATGAAAGACGTTTACAATCCCTTATAACGCCGAATTAGAGCGCAGCTCTTGAGGAGGAGGAGGAGACATACGGAGAGGAGGCCATGCTCCTCCTCATCTCCTGCTTGCCTCCCATTTAGGAAAAAATTTTCGGCTAAATTTGGTGGAAAAATTTTCCCGCTAAATTTAGCAAAAAAATTTCCCGCTAAATTTAGCGAAAAAAATTCCCCGCTAAATTTAGCGGAAAAATTTCCCCAAATTAAGTGGAAAAAATTTCCCCGCTAAAAGTAGCGGAAAATTTTCCCCGCTAAGTTTAGCGGAAAATCTTCCCCGCGGTTACGCCGACGGTGACGCCGACGCCGCTCAAGCCGGAATCGGGCGCCTGAGAGCTGCGCTCTAAAAAGTGCATCACAAATGTATTTAACTGTACTTTTCATATAAAATCAGCTCGCATAAACGTATAAATGAAGTAGTATTAGTACCTATGAAGCATCTATAAAACTAAAACCTCTAAAGAGAAAGTAATCTCTGGTCGCGAGGTGAAGTACTGCCCAGCAAAGACCCACATAAAAATATTCACACCTGTCCAACGAGATCTGGAAAGTTGCAGACCCATCGGTGCACATTTCTCGAGTCCAGCTGGAATGGCGGTAAAACGATATACCAGTTGACCTTCGGGTATGTTTTCGTGAAGTGTCAACATCACGGAAAAGCCACACAATTCCACATGATCTTAAGTTCGCAAGTGACTGAAGAATTGTGACATGTAAACATGAAACTATGATATACAATAGATTGCATTTTTATTGTTTATCAGAAAACGATAAAAATTCACCATAGATTTTCTTTTAGGTTAGAATTGTGGCTGTATGGTGTCATTGACATAATTATAAAAAAATCCAACGTAAATTTTGAGGTTTTGCAAGCTAACAATTTGTACCATTACAGTGCATGAGGAATTTTATTTCCACCATCGGAAAAGAACGTCGAATGTCCTATTTATATACATTTTCCCGATTATCATGTAGTCTGATAATCGTTAACACCATCCAATGATTTTTATTCTCGTATTCGCAAAATGGCCTTATTGATTCAAGCCTGGCGTTTGAGAGGTTTGACTAACTATAAAACCGACATACTATAAGGCTTTTACAATGTAGCGTTGAAGACGTATCTTCAGTTGCACCATGCAGTTAAGAAACTGACATGTAGAAATACAAGGTCACGTTCTACCATCACCAGTAGCTTATTCAATTCGCAATAAGACACGGTAAAAGAGGGGATGTGAAATCAAATAAATTCCGTAGCCGCGTGCGTTTCGCCCAACTGAAAGTCCTTCCTTCGTGACACGCCTCATCGATTTCATTGCTGTTCTAATCTTGGAGACCCCTTTCCTTGCTTTCGTATTCCGCTCCATTACCGGAGAGGAATGAGAAGGAACAAAGACCGGAACCGGACGCCGAGCCTCGCATAGGAATGGCCTCATCTCGGCGTTCAAAGGAAAGCGTCGAACCTCTTGTCCCGTCACTAAAGCTCCTTTGCCAAAAATATAAAATAAATACGGACATTGTCCGTTCAGCTCCCTTCTTCCTTTGGCAACGGTGTCCTTCGATTTCTGCAGTACATAACAAATCCTGCAGAACTGGAAGAAAAAAAACAAAAAACGTAGTCGAAGAAGCAGCGTTGCGTCCGACTGCTCCTCGGGGCTCGCCGGTAATCGACTCGGACCGCAGATCATTCCGGAAGGCTAGCTTTCCTTTTTGGGGAACACGAGGCGGACTATCTCTTTCCTGCGCTCCTTCTGGGGATGAGGGGGATGTCTCACATGAACGGCGTCGCTGCCGCGCTCGTTGGAGCGTCCCCATGGCCTCGGGCGTCGCCTCCTCTAAGCTCCGTTCCTGCCTACGACGGACCCTGGAGGTCTCTACGAGCCCTCGAATCCAATCCCATGGCCGTGGGAGTGTCACGTGACCTTCGTAAGGGGGCGCAGACAGGCACGAGACGCCTTGTCACGTGACTCGATCGCAGCGCTGGATTGGCCGGGATAGCGCGTAACGTCTGCTGCGGTCTATAGTAAGGTGAAACGGAATGCAGAGTTCTCTGACACACTCGAGGGATCGGCGGGAGCGCACCCTTGCCAGAACCGGGGATCGGGCGTCGCCGAGCCTTCTTTGACGCACCGACGTAAACGCTATACTCGAGGTTGGAGGCTTCGTGTTTACGATCCGATTTTGGCGTATAGGTCATTCCGGCCCTATCTTCAGGGTATTCGCGCATGCGCGTTCGTTTCCGTTTCTCCTGGCTTATTTATGTCCAGGGAATGCGGGTTCGAAGCACGAAGCTGAAAATCCAATATGTTGTAGCTGTGGAACACATAGTATGGAGTACGTATTGTAAAGCTCTGAATCCATATTTTCCTTGAAATCACGGTTCGAAAGGTGCTGTAATGAAAACACATGTTCACTGTTCCATGTACAGGGTGTCCCAAAAGAAAATTTACATCGGTATTTTTACCGCAAAAATAAACTAGGCATCGCCGAACGCTCATTCTCCGCCCAAAGGTAGCGCTGGAGGTCACAACCAGATGCCAAAGTTTCAGCCCGATCCGATAGCTTAATCAAGAGTTATCAAGTGATTTTCTGAAAATTTCAATGGGAAAATGGAGCCTATTTTTGCCCGTTTTCGGTTTCTGGTGCCATAGAGCCCCATGTGTTCGAAAACTCTGTTGGCCGCCATTTTCCCATTGAAATTTTCAAAAAATCACTTATAACTTTTGATTAAGTTATCGGATCGGGCTGAAACTTTGGCATCTGGTTGTGACCTCTAGCGCTACCTTTAGGCGGAGAATGAGCGTTCGGCGATGCCTAGTTTATTTTTGCGGTAAAAAAGACCGCGTAAATTTTCTTTTGTGACACCCTGTACTTACGACGGAACATGACGGGCTTTCAAGCAAGAGGCGCGTGACAGCGCTCGTGGTGCGATGCCCGTCCTCTGCCCCAGCACACTTGACCGGTTATGCTGACGAAAATAGATTTGATAATAAACCGAAAGATGGATGATAGATAGTTACGGAGCCGAGATAGATATCCGCTTTTGTATGAATTTATTTATTGATCCTTTGGGAGGGAGGATGGCACAAGGCCGCTGGGGGGGGGGGGGGGGGTTTGTATGAATAATATGCACATCCGACCCCGTGGTTTTGAATTGTATGCTATGACCAGCTCTGGGGTCTCGTGTTTTATGTAGCGATGGCTGCTTGATTTCATCCTTTCATATTTTTCATATTTTTTCATTTTCTTCCTCGGTCGTGAGTGCACTTAGTTAGGAACGAATATATATATATATATATATATATATATATATATATATATATATATATATATATATATATATATATATATATATATATATATATATATATATATATATATATATATATACTATATATATATTTAGATGTACTAGACAATGAAGTAGGAAGATCCATTTGATTGTACACTACGTCACAAGTCGTGCGCTGAAATGTTCAGTACAGAAAAATTAATCATTCGCCGGACCACTCGTGGGACAAAACCCCTTTACGAAAATATGTCCTCGTGGCTTTGACTCAGATGCGCAGAGCTCTTGAGATTAATTATCAACACTGAGGAGTTTTTGAGTTTCCGCCTTGAAAATAGGCTAATTTTTGCCACATCGTTTTCCCCCGAACATCGTTTCCTACTCAAATAATATTTCCCAAACTAATACATTGTTAAACAAAAACACGGTGTACGCGCCCATCTTCAGTGGAGTAAGCTCATGCACTATTAACATTAAAACGTGTTAGGATTTAATAAATTACTTACGCGAAGATTGAACTAAATGGTGTTTCCGTACTAATTTGTTTTTAATTAGTAGTTATAGAATAACGTACTCCCTTTTAGCGCACGGTAGCGCCAAATTTAGCGCTTGAGTAAGCACACGTTATACAAGAGAGCTTTACTATAGCGTTTCTCCGTCGCGATGCAAAGTCCAAGCATCTCGACCCCTGCAAGGCTACTAAGATAGCAGTAACAATGTTTTATTATACACACAAAATGATGTAAATTAAGAAGAAAAAACAAACAAACAAGGTTTTGGTTCAGAATAACGTTTTAAACTGGTTTTAATATAAAAAATGCGACGCGGACGGTCGACCGGTCGGGTCCGCTCGCACCGCCCCAAGAAGCATTCGCGCGTCGAGAGCAGCAAGTTGCCGTGAATCGTTGCCTACCTTGCTGCGTTCTCCAAACTGTTTGTCGACGTGCACCTCCCGTAGGAGTGTGCGGGCAACCTGGGGATCCAAGGCGTTTGCCCAGGTTGACCCTATGCCAAATTACAGTGGTCATTTGCACCGCGAAGGGGGCCAAGGGCAACTGGCCACGCGAGCGGCTCTCCGCCGGTGATAAAGGGCCGTAAGATCGTGTGCGAGGTGGCTCTTGGGATCGCGGCGCGGGTTATAACGGCCATTAAATGTCTTCGTGTTGTTGAACCGGTGTGATGTGTCCCTCCCCGAGACGGGTAGCAGCAAAGCGAATTCCCACAGTGGTGCCCGACGTGGCGCGACAGGAATAAGTGGCCGCGCCCACGAACGACGTGGGCGCTGCCACCGGATCACTGGAACAACAACAACTACAACAACTAACAACTACAACAACTACAACAACAACAACTACAACAACTACAACAACTACAACAACAACTAGAACTACAACAACTACAACAACAATTACAAATACAACAACTACAACAACAATTACAACTACAACAACAGTTACAACAACAGTTACAACAACAATTACAACAACAATTGCAACAACAATTGCTACAACAACAGTTACAACAACAACTACAACAACAACAATTGCAACAATTACGACTACAACAACAACTAAAACAACAACGACTACAACAACAACTACAACAACAAACAACAACACGACCACGACCACCACTTGGCGAAAAAGTCGGCGAGAAATCTGGCGGCCGTGATTGGCCAAGTCCGCACTTGACCTTGGCGCCGGCCAATGAGAGCCGCCGGATTTATCGCCGACTTTGTCGTCAAGTGTCCAAATTAGGGCCCCTGGTGGACAATAGAAAGCGCCAGGTGACTCGATGATGACACATGATATTCAGCAAGACATCGCAGAAGAAAAAGGGATCAACGTGTCACCTGCGAAACACTGGCTTTATTTAAGTTTGTCCGTTCTGATTTTAATTATCTCCAGGCTGACACCTGGCGTTGACGTTCGATCAGGCAGCTTTATTTCGGGATCTTACACTAAAAGACGACACCTCAATCTCGTAATTTCTCGGGTACGTACATTCCCGCACAAAAGAAAAAACAATATTTGCGGCGCTTGCATTCATAACTTTTATACGTCTTTTCACATAAACAAAAAGTTGTACGAGATAATATGGCCATGTTTACGAAAGACATTTATATAAAGTCTCCCCTGGCCGCACGTTAGTGGCCCACGGTGCAGCCGTGTATTTATCTACCCTGAGACAAAGCGACAAAAAAAAAAAAAAGGCACGCATATTTTATATTTTTGTTGGAGTGCGTAGACGCTCGTGTGACAGATTTCTTTTTTTTCTAGACTAAGACCCTTATTTGACAAGTTTGCACGGCGAGCCGACACCACAATTTTCAGCCTAAATCGATTGATTAATTGATTGGAACAGTGTGAGCGTGGGTACCGCCTGGAGAGGAAATGATCAACGACCACGCACCGGCGAAAACCCACGCTCTTGTCAAGCGTTAATATCTCGCCTCAGGAAGCACGCCCGCTGCCGCGCAAGTCTGCCACTGGCCTGCCTCGAAAGAAACACATAGAGTTACCAAGGAAGTTGTAAGTTTTGGGAAAAATAGTTCTTTAAAATATCTTTAGAAACTTTCTTAGAACTGCTTTTCAAAGAGTCCGCAGGAAACTTAGTGCTTGGTTGCCACAGAAACTCGCGACCACGGCAAAGGACGACGCTGAAATATGGTCGAAAAAAGTTTACAGAAAGAGCGTCACTATGTCGCTTGCGTTGCTTGTAGGAGATAAAGCGTCTCGATTCAGTTGCGCGTATAAATAATTGCGCCGCGAAAATACGCAGGTACTTAAAAGCTGGCTTTGATAAATGCGGCAGTTGCGCTTTTCGACACATGGGTTTCAAGAATACACCACGTGCATTCATAATCTGCTTTGAGGATGATGTGTAGTTTTTGCCTTTCTTTGAGAGTCATCGTCACCCATGGGGTGACGATGACTCAGCGAGCAGCGGCGTTAAAAGGAGGCGATGAGTACGAACAGCAAATCTGTTGTAGCAACACTAGCCGTTCTAATTTTGTCAGCAGAATACAAACGACTACTTGAACTTCAAGTCTAACAACCCTCACACAAGTGCGAAGGACTGGCGCCCGTGTCTGTGAGCCACTCATAAAGTACGCAATGTGCGACAAATCGAAGGCATTGACAAAAATAACCAGTGCAATTGTTTTCAAGTATCTCCGCCCCTGAGACCACACACATCTTTAATTGAAATCCACAGCAAATGGCAGCGGGACGACGTTTCACTCTATGGGACTGTGGCTGTAATGTTTTAAAGTGAGAGCTTTATGGGTGATACTTTGCAAGGGGTTCGAAATCAACGTTTGCTTATGTCTGTTGTCGCAACAGAAATTGAAAAAAAAAAAAAAACCTTTTTGTGCTTCCTTATGGCGCGAGAAGAAAGAAATCAGGTGTTCTCATTGTCCGCGCACACCGTGGCAGCGCCGCTCGAAGGGTGAAGATTCTACGTCCCCTCTTCGCTCATCGCTGAACATCAATGAACATCACACTCTCCCTTCAGCGCTCAACAACACCGGGAAAACCCGCGCCTTCGCTCAGGTCGTTAATAGGGAGTTTTAGAATAACGTACGCAATTTTAGCGCACGCTAGCGCTAAATTTAGCGCTTGTATTAGCGCACGCGACGCAAGAGAGTTTTAGAATAGCGTTTCTCCGTCGCGACGCAAAAGCCCAAGCATCTCACGCTTGCGACGCCACCAAGATACAGCCACAATTTTTATTTCACGCACGAAATGCTGTAACTTTAGAAGAAAAACAAGTTTTTGGTCCAGAGTAGCATTTTAGATTTGTTTAAACATGAGAATGCGACGCGAGCGGTTGACCGGTCGTGTCCGCTTGCGTCGCCTCGGCAAGAGAGGTCTCGTGTACTGACCTTCCCACATCGTACCTTCGCCGAGAAATGTTCGCGCGTCGAAAGCATCAAGTTGCCGGTGATCGTTGCCAAACCGAGTACAATGTCGTTCCGTATTGAAAATCGCAGTCGCGAGGATGCCGCCGACGTCGCACTCACGACGCCGCCGAAGCAGCCGCCGACGTAATCCTGGAAGCCGCCATTTTTTTAACGCTGCTCGTCTTGGCTTTAGCCAACTTCTCATCACGAATCCTCCTTGGAGAAGCGCAAAGACTCTTTGCGTACGCACGCTATTTCCGAGAAATAGCGCACGCTAAAATTGCGCACGCAAAGCGCAAAACCTGGTTTGCGTTCGGAGCATGCGCAGTGGCGACGACGCTATTCTTTGCGTGCGCAAAGCTTTAGCGTGCGCTATTCTAAAACTCCCTACTGTCTCAGACATTTTCAAAATGGCGCCGCCGCGTCAAGGCCGTTCTCTGAGGAGCCAGCGCAGAAGGAACGGCTGGCTTTCCCGGCCCCCATAGGCGAATTCCTTCGACGTGCCGTCCTGTTTAACGTCCTTCGACGTTAAACACGTTTAACCTACTTCATGCTTCGCCTATTCCGTGCTCTGTGCTGCGACAACGTCCCACTCATCGTAACGGCGACTTCAACGCCGACCTTAGCGGCTGCAAGAGCGAGTGGTTCCGCAGCTTAGCTGCAGCGGAATTGGTCTCTGCCTGGTGTCCGATTGTCGGCGCTTACGAAAAGTATTGGCACGCGCATCCAGTGTCTCGCCTTGCCTAAAGTCACTGGATCTGGGAAAGTAGCGCCATTGCCTTTCCACCTGCTAGCCGGACACAGACAAATACCATCATACAGACGACAAAACCTCTCAAGATGATTGTCTCATCTCTGTCGGTTGCCATGGTGATCACCACTTTGAACCCTTTCAAAGCTTCGAAGCTTCGAAAGGGTCGTTAAAACCAGTCGCAAAAAGATCGCTATGGGGCATCACCGTACTGAAAGCGTTCTTCGGCCACTATGAGCGTCTTTGGCACTGTGCATGCAATAATCTAATCACTGATGCTTATTTCCCCAGGCGTGTTACGATTATGTTGCTCGTCTTGCGTGCTTCAAGACAGCAAAATTATTTTTCAATGCCTCCAAGCACTGACGTTGCTTGTGATGGCGGTACGGAGATGTACGGCATCACACGAGGCGTCGGTGCTGCGTGTGATGCGCTGAATACCAGACTCACCGAGAAATGCTTTGTGCTACCAGATTCTCGCGCTCCAAATCTGCGACCGGGCACTCTATGGCTCTGTCATCGAACTGCCAGGCTTTGTAAGTATAGACGAGGCTATGCCCCAACATAAACTCGCACGCGCAATCAACAGACGAGGAAAACCAATTGCTCAGCTCGAACACAGAGGCAATACAGCAGTCTCAAAAAGCTTCACAAAAGCTCTCCTCGCCACCTGGAAGAGGGTTTCAGAGGGAATCAACACTCTAAATTCAATCACGCTGAACCTCTCGCTAACCGCGAGTTTCAAGCGGGGAGCCGCCGTCAATACGACGACAGTAAAACACACGCTTGGATTTTCGGAAACACGCGCGCGCTACAATTCATCGTCACGCTAAATATATCCGAATGGATTGACCATCCCGAAGATGCACCTGCGCGTGCTTTTTTTCAATTTTGGGTAGTTGTGAGGCTTTGCTTTTAGAAGTACAGAGGGCACTTGCGTTCTCTTTTTTGGCGAGAAAAGTGTGAAAGCCGTTGTGTTGTTTCTGTGGCTCGCTGGCTCGCTCAGTCAGTGCCCGACACGCTTTGTTTGTGACTGGACCAGCTTGACTTTGATTGCGACTGGCGACGCTTAGCGGGAGACGGCGTGGTATTTCGGACACAGTGTGCCATGTTTACAGCACTAGACGTGCGTGAGTTCCGCGGGGTCGCTGCAAACACAACGGGTGCGAGTGCCCCAAATTTCTGCGCGAGTCGGAGATGAATGCCAGCCAAGGAATATGCTTTCTATTTGGCTGGTGTCTTTACTGCGGCCATTCGCCAGCAATCCATAGATGGCTACAATATTTGGGTAAGAACTCTGTTGTCGTTTGGTTTATTTGTACAAACAAAAATAGTTTTTTTATTAAAGAGTTTAGCCCTCAAGCTGAAATGTGTTGGCTTTTTCTATTTAGATCCTTCTCGACTGTTTCTTTTGGTAACGGGAGCCTAACGAGATCTCTCTCTCTCTCTTCTCTCTCTCGTTGGGGTTTTAGACACCAGAGATAAATTTACTCAAATCTTCAGACAAGTTCCACAGTTATGAACAGCTCGCAGCTAATTGGTGTAATGTACCAGGTGTAACATGCTTTATCTACGTGACGCATCGTGGACAATTTCTTTTGATTCACAACTGCCATTCGTATATGTGTGTAATCATAGGCATAGATTTCGGGGGGGGGGGGCATCGGGGCTCGTGCCCTCCCTGGCGAGATCCAAGAGGGGGGAGGGCAGAGCTCCCCCCCCTTCGGGCCAGGGCTATGATCCTTAAAGAGACGCTGTGTACGTGCTATGTAACGATCAATCTTCTAGTAGTGGCATGTAAACAAAATAACACCCACGTTGCCTTTATTGACAAAATACATGGAAAATGGATTCCCAGCGTGCTTTCGGTAGCTTCAATCTCCAGTTCTGGCGAAAAAATAACTGCGCAGCACCCCCCCCCTTCCCCCTGGAAAACTTCTCAGCCTGCCTGCCCCCCCCCCCCCCGGAAAATGGAAAGTCTACGCCGCTGTGTGTAATTATACATGAAGCAGCACGTTGTGCTTCCTTCCACTGCTCAGTTTGCCCGGTGAAGCCACTAGAGAGATTTACTAGATCTATTCTGAGCTCCGATAAAGATATTAGATAACGAAATGATGCATGGGCGCACTGGTGTTTATAGGCGTATTACGGTTTTCGTTTTCTCCACGCTTTGACGATGACGTCTTCTAGGCGTGTGAAATGCGCGTCGTAGTTGAAACCTCTAACCGCGGACATCGGACTTTCTCGCATTTAGTATATCGTCCCAATAACTAAGATTATTGCGACGATAGACTAAATGCGAGAAAGCCCCATGCTCACGACAAGAGGTTTCCACCTCGACGCGCATTTCACACGCCTAGAAGGCGTCATTACCTAAGCGTGGAGAAAACGCACGGCGTAATAAGCGCGTAAGCACAAGGGTCCCTCACGCCTGCCAAGCATTAAACCATGGCACAGCTCACGCTTAGGAAGCGTGAATTCTAAGCGTTGAAGAACACCACGCTTAGAGCAAGCATGTAAAAACTCGCTTTGCGTCACGCTTGCTCTGCCTGAACATTTTTAGAGTGAACTTTCTCGACATCTCGACCTGTAGGCGTAATGACACGAGACGTAAGGGCCAGTTTAGGTTATACGAGAGGATTGTCCCTCTTACAAGGAATACAAATATTGCTGAAATATTGGAAAGATTTTCTCAACCATAAATTGGTAACGAACGTGAATATAATGTGTTGATTCATGAACACGCTCTTTGCGTTGTTTTGCCCATTGTGAAGATATGCTGTTGTCGTAATCATGGTAAGAACGGGACCGGCAAACAACTACGTTGTCGCAAATGAAAAAAAAAAATCGAAATAAAGTGGGATATGGAGGGGCGTCGAAAATCAAAATATTTAGAACATAGGCAGTCCTATGAATGGCTGCAATTTACGGCACGAAATTTTGGTCCTAAAAAGGAGATCCTGAATGGAAGTTTTGACATACATCATTGAGGCAACAAAGTAAAAAAGAAAAAAAAGACAATATTATGATATTGGTGATAAAACCTTGTGTGTTATTTTGTTGAGCGCTTTTGGCAATTCCTATTCAGTCGCACGTTCATATCGGTTACTCTAACAACAAATCTAAATTTGCACTGACAAGATATTTTTAACTATGCTCAGAGTTTACATCTTTTTAGTCAGGTCAAATCGAGTCTTAATAAATGAGATAAAACTAGGGTTCGGAATTTTCAGTTTAAACCGATAAAAACCGATAAAAGCACGCCGAATCTATTTTCAGAAATTCGGTTTTAACCGAAAAGGTTAGTTTTTAGGTTCGGCATTTTCGATTTAAACCGACAAAAGTACGTCGAATTCATTTTCTAAAATTCAGTTTTAAACGGAAAAGGTCACTATGACCTTCCAGTCGTACCACAGAGCCGTGGCGAAAAAGCGGAACGACAGTATCTATCGAAACGTGTCCGAATGTATGGGATACACGGATGCCATCACGACGTTTTAGTTTAATGTGCGCATCATTGATCCGAACGTGAAGTCCGAAATGCCTCGTGACTTCGCCATATACGAGCGTGTTTTCGAACTCGTTGTAAGGAAGACTGACTTGATGCAAGCTCTGAATGTTTTGTTGTGCTTCAAAACGTCGCACCGTGTCTCTTTTGGCGGTCACAACTGGTTAATTGGCCGATTTTGGCTCAGGCAGCGCTTTATCTCCTCAGCCTGTCAGTGTGCAGTGTTAGCGTTGAGAGGGCATTCTCGAAGCTCAGGGTAATTTTAACAGGAAAGAAAGTGTACGGATCAATGAGGAGAACCTGGGAAAGTACATGTGTGCGTACTATAATAAGATCACGTAATCCTAATGTACCGAAGGTGAAGTTCTATGTTTTTTGGGCATTGCCTTCATATCTGACTTGATTGTATTTCTGTATTTTTTCTTGTTTCTTTTACAGTTTCACACAATTGCCAAATAAAGTGTCTATTTCTTTTTCAAAGTATCTGTGCCGTTATTATTTGATCACAAATAACAGAGCTACAAGGATCATCTGATTCGGTGTTCCTTGGTGTTCATTTTATATTCACCGAAAAAAGTCGATAAACTTTTGTGGGGATAAATATACGCCGAAAAAAATCGAAAATTGAATCCTAAAATAAACACAGCAAAAAGTACGCCGAATTTTCAAAAAATAAAAACTGAAACGCGGAACCTTAGATATAGCATCTAAGAAACGAATAGCTTAATTTAAGAAAATTAGAACGTGCCAGACATGATGGAGCCTTAAGTTTTCAAAATAAACTTTAAAAGCGCATATAACTGCCCCATTTCACAAAAAAAAAAAAGAAGAAGAAGATACCCGAATTTCTGGACTCTAAAGTTATCTATCAGAATATGTACACCCCACAGCTCAGCTCTGTTCGTCCCTCCCCCCCCCCCCCAAAAAAAAAAAAAATGAAGAAAACAGCGGGACATTTTTTTTAAATTCCAGTTCTATTAATATTGTTAATATTGTCTGTTTGCGGATTAAGAGACTCCTTTGCACACTCCCCGAAAATGTATTAACAAACCTTCAAACGATATTGACTCTTTCAAGAACGGGATATTTTTCCAGCCAAGGTTACATTAAAATCTGATGTTATGTTCCCGAGATATAAATTCTCCAATCATTTATTTGTCTTTTTTAAACAACTTAAATCCCCCCCCCACCAAAAAAAAAATTATAATTATAGTTTGGAAACTTTTTGTATCCCCGTAAACCGATCCCATAGTCTGGGCTTTTTGCCAGTCTTACGAAGTTTTTCAGACCAGAAACTAATGCAATCAAACTTTAAAAAAACGCGACAACATTATAATAAAATAACGAAATCTAGTACACTATTCGTTCCCTGCAAAAAGAAAGGTATTGTTTTAGTTTTTGCACCTACTAATTCAAAGCTTTCCTTCCAGTGTCGTTATTTTATCTGGCCCATGAATTTCTTGCCATTCGATTAAACCTTTGCAGGAAGCGTCTACTAAAAATCAACCACTTATTTTGCGTGGCATTTATTAAGAACACATTATAGAAAACACGATATATTAGATTATGCAATTGGAGTCTTGAATGAGCTAGCAAAGTTTCAGAAGTGACAAATATTCTCACCTTGTTCCCCATTTTCGAAACGTTTTGATAATGAAAACCGACACTGGCAGGTTTGATGGGATCATCCAGTATCAAACCAAACCAGTTCAACCCCAAAAATACAGATTTTTTTAAGAAATTGGCGTTCAGCGGAGCCCTACATATACAGAGACAAATAGCGCTTCCTGCCGAGAACGTGAACCATTGTCGCATGAAAATTTAACAAAACTGCGTCTAACTTTTATTCAATAACAAATAAAATCTTCAGTTGTAAAATGTTGTGCACGTTCACAATCGCTAGTTCTACATTAGGGATGAGTTAGAACACTAAAATTCACAAAGTTCATTTATAAAACGTATAACTTTTTTAAAAGTATTTTTGTATGTTTAGTTATGTGCCTGTGACGAAACATGTAAGAACCCCACTCCATGTACGATTCTTTGCAAACTCTCAGCAAGAAACCATTCCGTCAAATCGAAACTCACGGAAGATTTTCTAATAACAATACTTATATTCAAACAAAAGATTCTCGATTTTGTCGCTCCAACATTTAACCTTTTATTACAATTTAGGCATGCCACACTGACGTACGCGTATTTGAAGAAAAAAATGGAAAGAGCAGCAGGTTGTAAAAGATTTACTCACATCTATACAAAGCCGGCATTAATCAATATCCTCCCCTGAAAACAAAATAAGGTCGCTAACGGTTTTGATGGCGACGGTAAACAAAGCGACCTCGTCGCCAGAGTGACCTAACTTCCGTATTGAAAAAGAAGGAAATCCAATGAGCTAGACTCTAAAGTTTTGTGTCTGAGGAATCAATAGCAGATAGGAGTTCATCTACAATATCATAAAAGGAGTCTGTTTCTCTTACTGCACACTGCCGCAATCAATACGCCACTCTAAAGTGGCCACTTTGCTGATAGCTCCCGTCATATCTGCTGTCCATTTCTGTCCGAGTGCTTCGAACACGAAGTTATTGTTGACCTAGGTCCCCATTAACTGTGAAATGTCGTGACGAGTACATCGCGTGGGTTGATGAGAGGAAACGACCACAGACGATAGACGCACCGTGTGGATGTCTTTTTGTGATTTGATAGCCACTCGTATAAAATGACTCAGTCATTTAAGCGGAATCGTTGCTTTAATGACTGCTTTAACGGTGATGCCTTGGACGAATTGTGGTTTTCAACGTACATTTTCATCCACAAAAAATCGGAGTCAATATCACGGCCCCCTCAAGAACATAAAAGGATCTCGTTATTTTATATATTAAATCGATGGCGTGACTGTTCACTTGGCCACAGCTTAAATTCCGCGCAATCGATCTGTATGACAGTTTTCATTTGTTGTTTAAAAGTGGCAGGTACTGAGCCTGTGACTGGCCTCAGCTGTTTCTCGATGGGTATGTATTTTATCACTGTCGTCTATAATACGCCGTAAGCTCATTTTGTCCTGAAACGACGCGATCAGTTATCGACTGAAGGAATGCGTTTTTGACTAATGCGATACATTATTACTTTAGTTCGCCAGCCACGGAGCACCAACTGCAAACAACTCCGGTGCGCTTTGATACAAAAGTGACGCAAAACACGTGACCCTCTGGCGTTAAAACGAGTGTTGTCTTTCCGGCGGGCACCGCGCATTTGGTTTCGGTATCGACAGATTCCTCTACTTTGTGTCCCCCTAAGTTCAGACGCAGCCGGAAATAGCCTCCTCTAGACTCACAAAGATTGGTAGTTCGACGTTGGAGCCATGAGTGCCCGGTCGCAGATTTTGAGCGCGAGAATCGGCTAGCACAGAGCATCAAAGAGCCATTTCTCGGGGAACCTGGACGTCAGCGCACAGCTTTTGCAGCGGTGAGGACCTGAAACACACTTGTTGGCCCGGGAGAAGTGGGTTTCGGCGTCTCGCCGCGGCATGGCGCCAGTCACGTGGCTCTCCTCTCCATCCGTTGTCTGCCGCTCTACCTTTTCCGTTTAGGCGGCCGCTTCTCGTGGCGATCTGCCAGGCTTTGTCAGTATATAGGAGGCTATGAGCCGACCCTACGAGGTGATGGGACCAATCAGAGAGCGTCAAAAGCGCCCCGTCATGGTGTTCGTTATGCTTCTGTACCTGTTCTATCATCGCTGGCCCAGCGATAAACAGAAAAGGCCTAGTGACTTGCGCTTTTAACACTGCTTGATTGGTCCCATTACCTCGTGGTGTCGGCTGCGTCTGGACTTAAGCTGTAGCGAAGTATAAAACAAAGTTTGATTATAAATAAATCAAACTGCATGATCGGTTAGAAAAAAACAAAACAAAAAAACAGGAAAAAAGAGTCATAGTACAGGCTAGCTGGTGGAAGTCAACCATTTCGTCGTTTACCCTGAGACTGGGGTTTTTTTTTAGAAGAGCAAAAGTAACGGAGTAACGTTTTTCCGTTACTTTGCTCTTCTAAAAAAAACCCCAGTCTCAGGGTAAACGACGAAATGGTTAAAAAAACAGGGTTGGTTTTTAGAAATGATAGCGTCCATTGCTTTATTATAAACATGTTCCCTGAAATGTCAAATTGAGAAAAAAGTAATCAGTAAATTTTCGTTACGTGGTCGTCTATTAGTTTCATTTTCTCTAAACATAATGTACGATTGGCCGTATAACTCACTTGCGCAGATCGCTTTTGTGTAGCTTTTTCGAATTTTCTTCTTTTATGTAATTCCTGTGTTTGATATAAAGTAACAACACCCTCCACGTATTTTCAAGAGTCTCATTTTATATTTAAGAGCTCGCCATTCGTCTCATAGTTAATATGTTAATGAAGTACACTAATTCTTAGGCCCCGTGCCTTCTTAAAAAGAGGCTAAATTCTCGAATAAAACAGTGATAATTAAATAGGCGAAGAAAATATATAAATCAATGAATGGGTGTAAGAATGACTTTATAAAATAAATAGGCAAATGAATAATTATGCCTGTTTCCCACTTCCCCACGTTCTGTTCGTTTCTTAAAATTATTAAACTATTGTCCCAAGCCTCATTCTCCCAGGATTGGTCGCCTTTTCTTACTTTATAGTTGTGTTTTTTATGTCAGGAAAATATTTACCGGTGGACCCCCGAATACGCACAAAAACGTATCGTAGAACAATCCGTAGGAACAACGAATGGCATCATTTAGTTTTCTAATAATATTAGGCTCTCGCTTTCCATTTCGTGGATACTTCTCGTGTCGGTATCTCGTGCCGTGAAGCCACTCTTGACTACCGCGAGTGCCATTGCTCCTAGTTGAAACCCTACCCTCTTAAAAATGCCTGCTCGTCTACTTACCCGCAAAACACTTGAAGAGCCATTCTCCGCGATTTACGAAATCAGCTCCACAAATGATGAATCGGAACATCTGTTTAGACCTCAAAATAATTAACTCTGCGTTGTGGCATTACGAAACGCAAGCATGACGCTTTGCATTGCGTAATGCCACAGCGCAGACTTCATTTTTAGGTTTAAATGGATGTTCCGCCTCATCATTTGCTGAGCTGATTTCGTAGATCGCAAAGATTGGCTCTTCGAATGTTTTGCGGGTGAGTTGACGTGCAAGCATTTTTTAGAGTGTAGTTCAGTCTACAGAAACGGATATATTATACTGGCTGTCAAGCGGAACGCCGTCTAAAACGTTCCTGCAAATAAAATGTACGCGTTCCGCAAAAGAAAAAAGAAAGAAGGAATGATTGATGTTAATTGGTCTTTGCGAAAGGGCCTGTATGGGAAAAAAGTTTAGCGTTCGGCGTAATACGATTATGAGTTACGTTTGAGTAACGCACTATTTAAGTAGTAAACTGAAGGGTATAGTTTCAGCTAGAAAATTACCTGACATCGTCTAAAATAATCTAATCAACCCACTTCATAAATTTATATGGTACATACAACATATTACCTCGTTTGAAAGAAAAGCATAATCGTTCGAGATTAATGTGTCGTGTCGTCCCTCTCTCTCCCCAGTCTCGGGGTTTTAGTGCAAAAAAACAACAACGAACAAAACTTTGGTTTGGATGAGCATCTAGGTTTTGGTTTCCTATCCAAGCGCACCTTTCCGTCAGCCGTCCAGCTTGCCGTGTAAAAGCACGACACCTTTGTTCGCCGCTGCGCGTTTCTTCGCGTGACGGAGAGGAACCCAACTATCAAACCCTATTCCTGTAATGTTCTTTGAACTACACTGCGTTTTGTTTTGCCGGCGAGTGGCGCACTTTCTTGCTCCCTACGAGGGAGGCGAGGTGAAAGTTGCAGCTGCGCGCTTTAGCCACGATGAACAGCGCAGCTGGATCGGAAGTACGTTGTGACAGGAAACCGGAACTTAAAAACGCGATAAATTAGGTCGTTTTTCGGTACAGTGTAAAATGCTACTCGAGTCTTGAATATTTTTTCTTTGTATTGTGGGGTGGTCTAGTGGCTTAGGATGACGCCCACAATGTTTCTAATTAAAGCCAAACCTTTAAATCTAGTATACATTAAGATATTTACTCAGCAAAAATATTAATTATACCGAGGGATATTAACTTCCCCAAACATGCCCTTTGGCAGAAACAAGTGCGATACTGACCTTATCTTCAGTGCGATGACTACTTTTCGCAAAAACGATATTGGTAGAGTTCCGATAAACTTCCTTTCTAGTAGAATACAACGCTGACCAAATATAAAGTCGTCCGCCCAATCTCCAGCCATTAGCGCCAAGGCTTAGATAGCTGAAAAATACGATCGAAAATGCATTGATTTTTCCCTGCTGCAGGATGCGAAAACCAAACTGAGTAACGTGCTGGCAAAAAGTGTAGTTAAAATAGAACTTAGAAATGAATTATTCCGTGGAGAGCAACGGCATACCTGAACTTTTCCTTTTTTTTTTTTGTTCGATCCTTTTTTTTAAATCAGGAAAAGTTGAAAGCTTTTTTCTGGTTCGACCTAACTAGATTAATTTGTCCATAATTCATTATGCTCGCTTTTTTAAGTTAGTGCTTCTATCGTAAAATATGATTGTAATATTGTTGGGTACGTGGTGGAGTTAAAAGCGCTGGTGACTGTCACGCAAAAGAATGGGGTTGGAACCTCAATCGGCCCGGTAATTTCTGTTATCAGTTTCGCTTTTAAGATTCCAAATTATTTATGGCTATCATTGTGTTTTTTTATTCAGAACATCAATTTACAGAATGTATGTTTAAAAGCAGCCGTGCTTCGCGAGTCGCTCTTGCGTCGCCGGCGCAGATGCGAGGTGCCGTGTTGATTTTATTTGAAGCCATAACTTTTCTTCATCAAACCTTTATTTCCAGTTTAACACCCATCTTTTTTTTATTCGTTACAATGTTTAGTTGCCCTTGATATATCTTTGACGAAAAACAGAGACAATTCGGGCTGCAGGTATGGCATACCAAATATTAAAGCGGTGTTTTATTGCTCGAGCGTTTACTCGGACCTGGATTCTGTAAACTATATATATTATATACAGGGCGTTTTTTTTTAAGCTTAACAGAATTTTTAAAAACAAACCATGAAGGCTAGGTTAATGCGGTCTGCGCAGGTGAGTTATAAGGCCAAGGGGACATAGTATAGGGGACTACTCGTAACGATCAGTCGGCTAATTAGTTAAAATTCGTTAATTAACTTTTTAATTAATGAAAATACACGTGTAGTTCCAATTAGAAACTTGCTCAGCGTCATCGAAAACTACTAAATCAATAATTTTCAGAAAGACTTTGAACGCGTGAGAAGCTTAGTAGTGCACTAAAGTTAGCACTAGTGGAGCAGGTACAAGGCTGGGGCCAGATAAGAGACGGAAAAATTGCATGGGCGCCTTATCGCAACCGCTAGCTTTGTACGTCTCCACGAGTGCTAACTTTAGTGCACTACTACGCTTCTCACGCGCTCAAAATCTTTCTGAAAATTACTGATTTAGTGCTTTTCGATGACGGTGAGCAAGTTTCTGATTGGAACTATATGTCTATTTCCATTACTTAAAAAGTTCATTAAAGGGAAGCTGAAACAGTTCTTGAAAAAAACGAGTTAGAGGTGAATTCTGGTGTATTTTTATCCCGTGAATCTGAATATCACATTCGTTTTCCCTGAAGATGCAACTAAAAGCGAGAAAACGCGAAAAATCTCCGACCTGTTGTTACGTCATAAAAGGACCTTTCGGCCGCCAAGCGCGTGTCGCTCGTGTGGGCAGCGCGTGCAATGGCAAGCTTGCCAGGTATATTTTTCCGCAATGACGGCAGTCGTGACGTCTCTTTCTGACCTTCTTGAAAATAGCAAGAGTGCGCGTGCATAGCTTTGGCAGGCGCTGAAGATGCGCGAGAGCAGAGATTCCGAAAACTCCTTTTGTGACGTCACGCCCCGGGAAGGAGGGGCTTTGGCGGTACTTTAAAAATTAATTTCTGAAGGCTCCGTGCGCCAAATTGAAAAATAATCTCGATATTCCTGATCCTGGAGGTAAATTGAAGGCCATTGAAGTGTTTTTTCTCAAATACAGAACCGCTTCAGTTTCCCTTTAACGAATTTTACCTTATTAGCCAACTGATCGTTACGATTAGTCTCCTATATTTTTGTCCCTGGCCGTATAACTCACCTGCGCCGACAGCATTAATCTAGATATCATGGTTGTTTTCAAAAAAATTCTGTTAAGCTTAAAACAAACACCCTGTATATATAGTTTTAGTATTCGCGTGTATTTGATTGTTACCTTTATGTTGGTTTGTGTTTGCTCTAAACTCAACTAAATAAACAACGATCCTAGTAAAATAATTCTTCTTTGGGATTGAACATACCGTCCATTCGTCTTGGGAAATATAAAGAAATCAAGAATCTGCTACTTACGATGAAGTTATTTTGTGGATGAGAACTAATGGGGTAAAATGTTGGAATGATGTAATATCTGAACGGGAAATGTTAACCTTGCATGGCCCACTTTTTCAAGCGCTTTATGAGATAAAAGTTCGAATTAAACGAACACTTTCTGCGTTATTTCAAAACGAATGTATCGTTAGACAAAATGATGCATGTATACGTATGATCTTGTTCCAAGCCAAAGTGTAGCTACGGTTCCATAAAAACAATAAAATGAACTTAAAGAGAAAAATGTCGCTCGTGACACCACATTAAAAATTAAGAAATACCAATATTGAACAAAGCTTGGGTGGTGGCTGGTTGGTTGTTCATCATTGACTTTATCCGTGTTGTGTCCGTGTATTTATTTCCTTGTCTCAGTTATTGTATTTTTCCACCTGGCAGCGCTGTTTAAAATTAAAAATATTGAGCGAAATTCTGTGAATAAAACGCACGGCTTTCTTTGCAATGTTTATTACTAGAGGAACGAGACTTAAAATCCTGTAATTCCCAGTAATTGTGTCCACTCAGCGGAAACATCTTTGGGAGGAGGTTGGACGACTTGGCGCCACTCAATCAGTTCGCTCAAACGACTCAGTCGGGGTTCCATATCTGACATATGAAGTCATAACAACATGCAGAAATTGGCTCTGTCGTTTTTTTTTCGCTTTCTGTGACGCGGTCTACTTCTTATAATTAATCGATATGCATATATAATGTCATTCATATACCAACCAAATATAATGACGAAGATAGTTCCTCTTCATTCTGCAGGAAACATAAAAGTAGTCGGAAGCTGAGCATAAAACGCTTCGGTTCTTCTTGAAGGCTGCAACGCCTATAGAACAAGTTATTGAAGCCTAAAACGCTTTTTTTAACAGAAACTTCTAATCACCAAAATGTTCTCTGTTCTTGCGTCCTACCTTCTGTTTGTATGCGCAATTCCCTGTTAAATTTAGGTGGATAAATGATGTGACGTCACCTATACGTGAATTTTGTTTACCCACTAAATTTAACGCAGAGATCGACGTCACGTGACCAAAACAGCCATTCAGTTTCACCACTAAGTTCAGCGAGAAAATTATTCGTACGTGACATATGCACAAGTTTATTTTGCCCTCGATATATAGAAGGAACATTGATGTCACGTGACCTCAACATCAATTCAACTTCCGCGCTTATTTTAGTGCAGAAATTGACGTCATGTAACCTTTGCAGCAATTCAGATTGCTAGCTAAATGATACATTGCTAAAACATATAGGTCACTCTCTGAAATGACTCTTTAATGTGTTTTAGCACAATGTATACGATCACTCTTTAAATGCTGTATTCCATCCATTATAGGACTTTGGAGATGAAGGCAGCTGCTTAATTTATATATGTTATTAGAAGTGAAAAATTACCGCTGTGTCAAAGATAATTCGGGAAGCTTAGGTAATTCTACGAAAGACCATCGAGAAAACTTATGCACAAACCGGGATCATCAGCGCGCTAAAATGATATCTGCCACGACCGAAAAATGAACTGTCTACATCCGATGGATCTGATGTCGTCGACTTGGTTTTGGTACTTAAGTACTCCGGCGTTTTCTTTAAGGCGCATGATTTGATTCAAAATTTACCAGACACCCAAACAAACGTCGCTGAAGTAATATGCAATATAAAAAGAAAGAAATTTGGTACGTTATTAAATTTAAACATTTGGTCCACACTGTTTTTGTTCTTTTTTAATACTGGAAGTATTTTCTGTCAACACTGAAAAAAGTAACGCCAGCGGCGGGCCGGGGTTCACTTTTTGGGCAATAAAATTTGTTTCCCTAGGTTACAAAAAAGTTTAGTCGTGTCAAATAAATGCATGGCGAGCTCAGCTCCAATACTCGCGCGGCTGCAGGAAGCAGATCCGCGGCATACTCCGTTTTCTAAAATGTCTCTTCATTCTTCAAGCCTGCCTGCCGGTGACGTCACGGCTCTGAAAGGCGCGGGGAATATTTGAATATTTGCTTTGGCATCGCTTTCGTTTGCCGGTTTCACAATAACTATTCCGAGTTTTCCGATACTAAATAGCATATCGGGAGTAAAGGCCGGGGTTTCAGAAAATATAGTTAGTCCGGGTAGTCAAAACATCCCCAAAGTACCCATTAAAGTGTTTATATTTTGTGCCGTAACTCTAAGAAGGGCGAAAGTACCAGAAGCTATAGTTACAAAGTAAAATAAAAAATAAGACGTGCACAATTCCCTGCAATGCCGCATTAGAGCGCCGCTTTTGAGGAGGAGGGGAGGGTACGGAGAGGAGGGTATGCCCATCCTCCTCCCTCCTCCTCGCCTCCTCCCTCGTCCTTTCTCGTCCTCCCTCCTCCTCCCCCTCGCCCTCCACCCTCGTGACGCCACTCGTGACCTTAGTGAGCCTCGTGACGTCACCCGTAAAGGCCTCGTGAAGGTCGTGACCTTCACGAGTGAAGATCACGTGAAGATCGTGACCTTCATGTTACCTTCCCAGTGAAGGTCGTGAACTTTGTCGTGACCTTCACGAGTGACCTTCGTGACGTCACTCGTGCGTCACACGTGACGTCACGTGTGACGTCAATATGGGAAACGTCCCATAATGCAACGCGCGATCACGCCGACGACGACGGCGACGTCGCTCAAGCCGGAAACGGGCGCCTAAAGGCTGAACTCCATGGAACGAATTATGTGACGAATAACTGGCGAACGCCGCCTGACGGCACGCTCGCTTCGCGCGCGACGTAGCAGCCACTGTGTTGATTCCACGCGCAGAGCAAAAGCCGCCGGGCGAAATTCGTCGGTTATTCGCTGCATATTCGTCCCATGGAGTTCAGCCCTTAGAGCTGCGCTTCTAAAGAAACACACGCACAGTCAGAGAAAACTTGGCACATAAAGAGTATACGCTTCATTGGCGCCTGCAATAACAGGTGCGTCGTTACACTAAAACAAAGTAAAAAAAACACTGTCAGAGACACGTGCGGTTTTGAAGTACTCTGGCGAATGAGCTCTTTATTGTTTAAAAAACAGTAAAGAAAAAAAGGAGCTCGAGCACACCCCGACGTCCTCCATTAGTCATCAACGGACCAGCGGCCTTTTTCTCGAGGAGGATGCTTGGTACAACGCCCGATTAATCTCTTATAGCGAGTTCGTTTCACGGCACTCGTGTCCACGCGTGCCCACTCGCGGCGTAAAGCGAGTTCGTTTCGGCAGGCACTCCACGAGTGGTTGCACTCTCCGAGTTCGTTTCAGCGGCGGCACCCCACGCGTGCATGCACTCGCTGCACCGAGAAAATCGGGCGTGCGCCAAAATGCAATCCCGTCATGCCTCGCTCCGGCGAGGCCGGCGAGGAGCGGGAGCAGACGACGAGGGTTCGTCTGCTACGATGTGTCGCGGAACCGAAAGGAAAAAAAGTAGATTTTCTGATAGAAGTCGCGTCCCGCGGGCAACGGAATCAAGCGCGAGCTTGAATTGTGAGCGTCTGCTATTTCACGAAGGAAGCAATTGACAAACCGTGCTTCATTTGCAGGTTTTAATGTCGCTCTGTTGCCATACAGACGCTGAAATATACTAGTGTCGAGAAATGCTCAGAACAAACGCATCAGCGGCCCCCGAGATGTTTATCACCATCCGTGTGCGGGTGAAAAATTGAACATTTGTCGACAAAACTCCCCCAGCAGAAACCTCTGACTGCCCAATAAGCATCAGAGAAAGCTAAACATAATGACTTTACCCGAGGCTTGGGCAACATCATCATGTTTAACATTTACCTACGTCAGCTAACTTGCCCCGTCGTAGTTTGTTCGAGAAAGCTCTCGTTCTCGACGTCCTCACCAAGGCTAATATCTGACCCACCTGTAATGACGATCGAAATCGAAAGTCCCACGAAAAGTTTTGCTGGATATTCCAACAGACTAGTTTTAAGCCGTGCCCTTTCAGTGGTTCACGCATAATACCATGCTCAAACGGATCAAGCTTCTGCTCGGACAGCATCATCAGTTTTCTGCAGTGTAAACGGTTATAAGAATTGAAAGATCGCAACCAGCTGCTTTGTAGACAGCTGGGTGCGGAAATTTACGCCGTCTGTAACTACCTCTACGGCAGCCGAGTTGCTTGTAGTCATCGCATCTATAAACTACAGGTTGCAGCGTTCAACGTTTGTAGATAAACGTTGGTAGTTACTGCACTCTGGCATTCCCACCCATCACTCCGAACAGAAAGGCGCTAGTTTCGGTTTGAGGTCGGTACTCTTTTTACAACATAGATGGCGGCAGCATCAGTCTTCTGCACTCGGTGCATTGGGCGAGTTCGTTTGAGTCCAGTTCTCCGTGCAACACTCTGCCAGTGCGATGCATTCTGGGAGAGAACTCGAACGGTGCCAGTGCGTGTGAAACGAACCCGCTATTACAGGGATTGAACATCCATTTTCGGTCGTTTTCTATACCATTCTTTCTAGAGCTCGGAATAGGTGTTTCTATTTCGGAATATATCTCTTACACTTGTATTTGAAAGAAGAAAACATATTTTAGCTAACTGCACAATTCAATGTGTCCCGAGGCAGTGGCTACAAAAAACGTTTTCGTCTGAACAGCATGGATTTGTAGATAGCAATGTGGTTCCAAATCTACGTTTACGTCGATCATTTGGAGCAGAAGACGTAGATACGGATAATAGCTCCGTGTTTCCAGTCCGCTGCTCCCGAGAGTAGTTTTTGTCCGATTTAGGAATTAATCTTAGTCTGCCCTTGGCTCTTCTTTCTGCCGTTTCCCTCTTGCACCTGGTCGAAGTAAAAACCTGAGTCGACGGCAGGGTGTGTGGATGACAACCTAGGCAACATGTGTCATTTCGATTGCGGGAACGCTGCCTGCACAACGCGTAGAGCAGGAGAAACTCTTAAAGTAGATACCGCGTGAAAGTAGACACAACCAGAAAGGAGCACGTAGCAGTGCTTACTTACAGCAGATGTTTAAGTGACATGATCGTTTTTTGGGAATACCGCAGACGTAGGTAGACTCATGAACACAACAAATCACCTTGCCTGCATCACGTTTTCCTAAACGAAATATCATTTCCGCCTATATGATTTCTCTGGTGAGCTGATGCGCAGCTTTAACAATGATTGTAATTTTTTTAATTGTCGAAACTTTGGTTGGTGGCAAAGTAAATAAAAAACTGTACAATCAATGGTAGGGGTCAATCATCAGCTCATCAAGAATATCATAGAGGCGTAAATGACCGTGCGGTTAGGACAGAAATGTGTGAGCTCTCTTTTCCCGGTTTATATTGGAAAGCGTTGGAGTTTCCATACTTCCTCCGAGTTTAATTCCTGACGCAGTTGACGCTACGAGCTAATGTCATTAATCAAGCCGTGCCAAAATCGCAAGTCACTGGGCCTTTCATTGTGATTGGTTCAGTGATGATTGAACACGTACAGAAACATGACGAACACCATGACAGTTCGCTTTTAACAGTTTCTGATTGGTCCGATCAGCTCGTGGCGTCGGCTGCGTCTGCGCTTTAGGTGAACGAAGGATACGGAGTGGCAATGTTTTGAAACGCGTCGTTGGCGCTTCGGAACGCAAAAAGTGGCACGCCAATCAACGGCCATCATAAATAGCGCGGAAAGAACGCGCGGTGATGAGGCAGCCAAGCGCGCGCTGTAACTGCAGGTTGAAATCGGGCGAAACAAAAGCACCTGGCTGATTTTGAAGGCAAACAAACGCACGAGTTGCGTAAAGAGCAGACAAACTTGCACAGCGTATACGGCGAGCATGTGCTCTAAAATGCGTCTTAGACCTCTGCAAATATAGATTTCTGCGCTCTGCCTTTTTTGTCTATTGAGCTTTAAAACGCCTTCTGAGCATGCGCGGCTGCTGTGCTGTGCAGTATATGTAGACCCTGCGCATGCGCCCACGTCTCAGTGACGCAGCCTTTTTGCCCAGGTGATAAACAATGAAAAGGTCTACAGGGCGCGAAGTAAACGCGCGATGATCGAGGCAGCCAAGCGCGCCCGTCATTGGGTGGAATGGGGTGAACAAGCGGTGAATCTCCGACAGACGCAGGAAAGGTAAAGCAGCCATCGCCTTGACAAGCAGACGTAAAGCAGACGACGTTAACTGGGCCAACTGCGCCAACCCGCCGATGCCGTTAAAGAGTGAGGAGTCTCGCCGCACACGAAAGGAGGGAAAAAGTATTTGGGAGGGAACTTGCGGACACTAACCACCCTCACTCTCGGTTCTTAGCAAACAAACCTCGGCGCCTCGGGACACATCGCCGGTGAGTCCTTTGACTTCTCTCCTTGATGCGCGTCTGCTAGTTGTTAGACAAAAACAACGTACCGCTCGAGTTATTTCGTCTGCCCTCTCTGAAAGGCGAAGTCGAGCTCGCTCGTAAAGACATGCACTTCCGAAAGTCGCAGTAAAGGTAAGACAGACGCAGAGGACGTTGCAAGCAGACGACGTTTCAAAGGAGCAGACGACGCTCAGATTGGGGGTCGCGATCAGCCAATCAGGGCTCGGCGTTTAGACGTCACCACTACCCTCTGTGCAAGGAGCAGACGAACTTGCCCTCCGCATACGCTTGTCGTGTGAAGAGCTATTGGATCAGGTGCGGCTCCAAGTACCACCCGGAAAAAGACAAAAAAATCTGCATCTGTCTGCAAACTTTTCGTACAGACCTTTGTTCGAAGTGTTCATTTGAACACGGTTTCGAAGAAATTATGATTTTATATTTATGACGGAAGGATGCATATTTTCTTGACCATTATATCCCCTCGAATGCGTTGCGACATCTAATTCTTGACTGTGCCTTTGGCAACGATACTGTTGTACTTTGCGTATAAGACGAGGTGTACATTCGCGCGGGCCTCATTCTTGCTGACGGGCACTAAATAAACATTCTTTCGTCTCTCAATTCAAACGGTAAAGGCCCGTTCACACAGTTGCAACCGAGTAGGACCGGCTGAGACAAGACCGTTTATTAAGCCTCTCGCGCCGGCTAAGGACCTGCTCCGCAGCAGCGAATCCGGTCCGAAGATGTCGCAAAAGGTTTAATGAACGGTTGTTCTTCAGTCTGTCATACTCGGTTGCAAGTCTTTCAATGGGTCTTAATACCCCTAGGTTGCGCAACATCCCGCTAGTTCCAACAACTCAAAGGCTGTCCAGCCAAGCCCGTTATATTTTCGCTGAATCAGGTGTATTCTCCTAGTTCAGTATTTAACATGTCTTGTCGCCTTTGAGGGATGTGCGATACTGCTTGATACCCGAGTGTCATCCGTCGCTTCAGCTCTGTAAAGAGAGCTGCAATGTCGTGTCTTTTCTAATTTGAAGGTCATGCATAACGCAGCATTATTTGATTTGAACAACTATTCGCACACCTCTACGCAGCGAAGTAATATGGGGACTCGTAAAAAATGGCCACTGAGGGGCCAATCGCTGACGAGTCCTTAGGATTTATTAATACTGCTAGCTGGAGTTATGATGCCTAAGAATTTAGACTTTCGCAACACTGGTAACATATTTCTACTTAAATCTGCAAGTTTTTGAAGCTATTAGCAGCTTTGAACGTTTTTAAAATTATTCCAACGACTGTTGTGGGCTTTCAGCAAAACAAACGACATCCGCCACAAAGGCAGCCAAGGCGATGGGTGGTGGATCTGGCGTGCTGTTGCGGTCGTCGTTGGGATTTCTTGTCGTTCTTCCTCTGTGGAGAAGATGAACTGGTTCAAGGCGCCACCAGATGGAGCCAAGCTGCCGTTGGGCGTCAACAGCGTCGTCGAAGAGCTATTTTCAGTTTGACCGTAAATTCGAGCGAAGCTGACGCTACAAACACAACCGTGTTTGTCTTGAACGACGCTTTCAGTGCTGGAGCGCGAGTGCATTACAGGTCCGCCTAAATTGTCGAGCTGGCTCTTGAAGCTTCTCCTTCGCTGGTGCTTACGGTGAAACTGAGTAAACAGTTCTACGGGTGCCTGCAGAACTGTTATTTTTCTTATCGTTAACTTTGTGGCTGCAATAAATGTTTGTGTAGTGCTCAATTACGTTGTTTAGCTGTCCCTTCGAAAAAAAGAACACAACTCGTAAAAGACGATAACGCAAAGAAAGAGGACACAGCTGACAAGCGCTGACTTTTAACTGACACGTTTTATGGAAATAAATACAAACAACAGAGGTAAACAACTCAGTTGTGGTATATCAACGCATGTGAGGGAAGGGCACCTCCTTTCAAAGTAAATTAATTGATGTTTGGCTCGCACATCAGTCAGCCCCTTCTTTTTGGATGGCGTAGGCTTCTAAGTACTAAGTACAAAGAGATGGGATTGGCATTGGTCGATCCTCTGTGGCCATTGTTCTATGTGGCATCTTTTTAGGCAAATATGACCGTGCCATATCAGACAACATCAATTGTAAGCGTGTTTGCCAAGTGTTCCGCTATGTCGACGATTTTCTTGTTTTGATGAATAGGTCCTGAAGTACATTGTAGGAGAGTATTTTAACGCCGTTGCTTATGTGCTTGCTTAGAATTCGGGAGGGCTCAGGTTTACCTATAAGCTTCGCGATAGGTGTGAGCTACGATTTTTGTATTTGAAGTTGAAATTCGATTGCGGACACGTTTGTACCTCCTACCACCCAAGGTCGGAAAAGGACCTCCTTCCCTATGACTCGTCCCACTCGAAGCTGATTAAAAGAAGTCTTCTTCATGCCTAAGCGCCACTCTAGATAAGGCGTGCCAACATTCGATTTCTGAAAGTTTCGGGAGGCAGGTGGAGAGGCTAAGACCGACGGAATTAACCAACGAGTATTATGTTACCTGTACTAGAAACCTTACTCAACAAGTTAGATGAAGGACCCCAAGTACGTAAAGAAAGGCTTGATGGGAGGCCACTGGTTTTCCCATACATTCATAAGCTCTCACACAATATTAAAAAAAAACACAAGAAACAGCAGTTTGGTGTGATGTACTTATGGTGTTTTCAGCGCCTTCAAAATTTGAAACAATTGTGCCCCAGACTTGCAAACAAGGGTGGAAATAAGCACACGTGTACAGTGAAACAGAAACATTACAGGATGATTCATTGGTGGATTCTTAGGGAATGCGTTAGCATGACCCTTGAGAAACGCAACACACGTCCCCTTTAAAAATTCTTAACGTTAACCCTTTCACTCTTCTCTGTTTTGGCTTGTCTTTTTGCTTTTTTTTTTTGCTGCCTCTTTTTATGCTGTATCTCTTTCGCCATGTTTCAGAGTCTGTGTTTGCGTTTCCCAAAGGAGGACATGTGTGGCATTTCCCAAGGGTGATGCTAACGGATTCTCTAAGAATCCAGCAATGCATTTTTTAGTTTTTTTTAGTCCCTTTTTGTACTCTCCCTTTCAGTATGGTGACGCCCCTGGATACGATCATAAATATCACACGTGGAAAGACCCAGATTCATACCAGTCAGTAAAGGAACTGTATCCATATCACTCACATCCATCTTTTTAACTACACACACATATCACAGCCCACGGACGGCTACTATGAAAACCCAGAGCAAAGAATATCCGTCGACGGCAGAGCGGCAACCGAGCATGCTTGCATTCCACCAAGCCACGGCCGCTCCTCTTTCTGGCTCTGCGCCTAACACGAAAACGAAAACGCTCGTTTTGACGAAAACCCGGCGGTGTCTTTCGGTTTGTCAGAGCCGGGGAGAGGGAGAGGTTGACTTGTGCTGACGTAAGCGCTTCGGAGCAATGGGAGAGTCGCTCGCCTCACCTCCTCCTCCCCTCCTTGTTTCTCTTTCCCCAGCGCTGAAACACAAAAGACATCGCCAGGTTTTCGTCAAAGCGGGCGTTCTAATGCTAACGCATTAAAAAGTGTACAGGCTGTGCTCATGGTGTTGTTTACGAGATTCCGTTCGACACGAGAGCGCGGTTCATTAGAGCTCGCGCCACGAGATCGTTGAACAACAGCTGCAGTCACTGAGGCGCCTCTCCGCATGGTACAACGTTCAAGTATCGAATCTCCTTCTTTAATATTTGTAATACATTGAATTGTATGTGACGCTACATCTCGCATGGCACACTATGTGAGTGCAGCTTCTTATTTCGTCAAGACTCATAGGAACAAACGGATTGAGTTCTAGCCCATTTGAAGTTCGGCGATTTCCCAACGTTTTCCAGTATTAAACATAATTATGAGGTAAAACCTACGCATGCGGTAGACCCCTGTAGCCTTACCCACAGAAAAAAAAAATTTTAATCCCGGAAAAAAAGCTTATCGTTAAAGCTATTTTTCCTCCATGTACGACGAAAGGTACATGCTAGACTACCTCTGCGGTGCTTCACAGTCATTCAGTCTTTGAATTTTTTTATCTATATTATGAAACGGTAATCGATAAACATCTAAATCTCCGAAACTCTGTATCTTGCTTCTTCATTTCAAGTTTGCGCTTCGCACAGGTCTGCGTACTCGGTCAATTAAATGACATCAAGCGTTCGAAATGCGACTTCCTCCGGTGTAAGAATTTGAGCTCCGTGAAAACATGTGTTTGAAGGCCTCAATATCGATCATTCCCAAGGCGCGGACATGCGCACTCGTGAGGCTCGCTCTAATGACACACGCTCTAATGACGCGCTCTCATGTCGCGGCACTCACCTGTCGTGCGTCCTACTGTCGTGGCGCTCTCCCGTCGACGCTCTAGCGTCGTGCGCTCTCGTGTTATACAGCCGCGATCGACAGAGGGTTGGGGATTACTGTCCTCTACACTGCACAGATTATGAGTGTCGTCCTGACTTTGATAACGTCAGCGTCTTTGGAAGGAAGGGAATCATACTTCCAGAGAAATTATGGAAGCCTACGCCGTCAAACAAGGAGGGAAGGACCGATGCATCAGCCAGACATCGGTTCATTTGCAGTGGAAGAAGATTGCCTTCCTTGACATGCGCTGATAGACCATGACTGAGTTGCTTATCGCTCTTGTTTGTGTTTCTTTACATGCAACGTACCGCGTTGAAGGACAGTGCTCGTCCTGTGTCCTTCTATAACATGTGAACCAACGCTTCTAAAGCACTTTGGACGGCCTGCAAAAATCGGTTTCTCAACGTATTGCGCTGGGATTTAGTACAGAGGTGCAACCACCTGGTGTGAGCATGGGGTGAAATTAAAATGAATGAACTCTTCAAGAAAGAAAAAGAAAAGATGAAAAGAAAAACGAAATACACCTAAGCACTTCTTATGAGTTGTGAAGCGAAAGCATAAATGTGCAATTGAGCGCCGATGAGCACTCCTCGCAGCCCTCGGGGACGAGAGGAGCAGAAGTGGCCGCAGCGCCGGCGGGAATGTGGGGCGCGACATGTCTGAAAGCAGATCGTAGCCTTGTCGAGCTCTAAATTTTAAATTCTAGCTTTATTTTTTTCGGCAGACTAGGTGGCGGGAGCTACACCTATTACGAACAAAATCACTGATATTACTACGGGGATGAGTTGAGCTAGATGGTTATGACATATTACGGGTGGAACCAGCTGAACAGTGAAGGAAGGAGAAACAGAAAAGACAACCAATCGCTGGACTACCAACTATTTTAATAAATCGTCCTCCTCTTCTACCAAATCTTATGCGTATCAAATTCTTTTTCAGATCGGGAGATGCATAAACGATTGTGCACGTGAACATGTGGGCAACGTTAAAAATCTCGCGGGATTAGGACACCTCGCTGCCCGTTGTCGAACTTGCAAGTGCAAACCAAAGCTTGAGCAAGCCAGCATCATAGGGCACCATAAAAACCAGCTTGCAAGAAAGATGTTAGAGGCCTTGGCTATAGACAACGAGGAAGAAAACTGTGTGAGGTCCGCCCACTGTGGGCTCTGCAGGCTCTGCTCTCAATAACCCTGCATTTGCAAGAATAAGGAAAAAAAACTGATACGCATAAGATTTGGTAGAAGAGGAGGACGATTTATTAAAATAGTTGTTAGTCCAGCGATTGATTGTCTTTCTGTTTCTCCTTCCTTCACTGTTCAGCTGGTTCCACCCGGAATGTAACACTGATATTAGTTACCCACTCGTTCAGATAGCTGCCATCTATGAGTCTAGCAATGCTAGTGAATGGAAGTACCTAAATAAGGATGCCGAGACCGCGATGTTTTATGGCTTTCGCCCTTTAGTTACACGAGCACGTAAAGGGAGGTGTTAAGCCACATAGAAAGTTTACAAAGCAGATCTACTGAGCAGAGGAAGTTTCCCATACCTGTTCGTAAAATGGAATGTAGAATAAGGTTCGCCTGTTATAAATTGCAAAATGAAACTCAGGCAAAATAGCGTATTTTTTCAACAAATGGCCAACTTTCTTATGCAGGGACTTCCGTACGCAGACTTTTCTAAACTGGAAGCCGCAAAATATCCGGTCGCTAGGAACGCAAAAATAATTTGCTGCCATATACATAAGAGCTTCTAAACTATAGAGGCATCGTTAAGAGACTACCATATAGGCGGGCATGTGATTGGACAGATTATTTTATGTGATTAAAAGGGTTAGGGAAGGCATTAACTAAATATTATAACTAAGCATGGATATCACGTAAAGATGCAGAACGTCTGACTAAATTTATCGTATATACAGTCAATTTACGAGTTTACCAGCGCAATCCTTAATAAATAAGGGATTTTAAACTAGACAAAAAAAAAGGTTCTCGTCTCTCATTTTTAACGAAACTAAAAAAAAGTCGGGATGATTTCGTGTCTCTTTCAAAAAGTATCTTCAATTTTCATAAGGTTCTTTAATTTTTTTCTGAATACCAGGAGCGTTTTCTGTCCCATTTGACCACGAGGATCCCCGGCGGGTTTACGTAGTGGGGTCTTCAGTCCAAACGAGCCCCGTCTAACCTGACCCTGTAATGAAATTAGCGCTCCAGCCAATATCAGCTCGAGGGTCGACAGGGCAAGTGCCCCCGGGTATCGATATCTGCTGCCGCCGCTGCGAGGATCTCGCAGTCCGCAAACACGCCACGGGGACGTCCAGAGCCATTACGTCCTCGCCTTTGGGGTTCGACCGTGCCCGCCCCCGCTCCCCGTGCCATTAATTCCGCTGATGCGCGCGTCCGGCTTCGAAGGTCGGGGAAGCGTTTTCGGTTCCTCGTTTCCAGTTTCTCGTCCTGTATATTTTTGCTTCATCCGCACTAATTGGGTAAGCGCGTGTTGAAGAACCGGTTAACGACGTAGTTACTAATATATTGTGGTTTTAACTGTGTTCAGCCGGTTTAGATTGAACATACATATTGCCATCTTACGAGCCTTAAACTTGATGAAAATACGCGTTCATCTTGACAAGCCTGTTCATCGTGCGTTGACTTAAGGAAAAGTGCAGCTTTCGATGACGCCATAATTCACGTTTCCTGCGGTTACATGAGACGTTTCAAGTTTGCTTTCACAATGTGCAAAGTGTCTGAAGTGTAACTGTAATGCGCCTCCTTCGGGGTCCCTTGAATTCTATGAAACGGTGTGGCGTTTGAGATGATAGCCGCTGAAGTTTGTAATATTTACTTCATCGTTCGCGTACTATATAGGGAGTTTTTGTTTACCGTTTTATTTAAGTAATTGTATTATTTCTTTGTATTTCTTGTAAGCCTTCTATCAAGGATGGTTCTGTATATCACGCTACTTCGACGTTACTTCGCACATAAATCTCCATGCCCGAGAGGCAACAGAACGGCTTTGAAAGAGTGCTGCACACCAATACCCTCCTCTATATGTTTTGGATTCATATCTCACCTATCGCCTGTCATGTAACCTACTCAATCAAACTGTAGCTGATACTCACCTATTACGCCCGGCTGTATCTCACACGCCAGAATTAGTGCGCCGAATCGGGAACACGCACAATATGAACTCTCCAGGGTGTGATTGAGTGGAAACTATTCACCATATGTTATGTGAATGTACTTGTTACTACCCATAGATGGAACTTTTAAAGAACACTTTGACACATATAGTAGACTCCCGACCATTTACATGGTCCAGAATACTAGGGGCCTGGGCATTTCCACTTAGAGAGGACAACTCAAACGCTCTTCTAGGACTTTGTCCGCAACTCGCCTGAAGTTCTGTTTGTAAAAAAGTGTTATATTAGCCATTATTTGTGCCAGTTTACAAGAATGACAGTTATATATTTCCGCTAAGGGTACATGTGATCAGCTGAATGAACTTCGTACTGTTTCATAGCGCTCTCGTACATTGGAAGAACATTTGTGTTATGCAAGGTACGTACTTCCAGTGCTTTTAGTTTTTGTGCTGTTTTCAATACTACAACTCTCTCGTTTGTGTACGCGCAGGATTCTACTCAGTATTAACGCGGGTGTTAGCTAGATAGTCAGGTACCTTTCCTATTTCTCTTTCCTCCTCTTTTCATCTCTCCATCCCCTTCCACAACTCTGAGTAGACAGCCGAGGCCGGCCGCCTTGGTTTACCTTTCTCTTTTCTCTTCCTGCTCTAATCTTCTCGAGAGAAAACACGCCACCTTCCCCGAAATACTGCAATGTCGCTGCATAAATGCAACGAAAACGCGATTTTTGTTTTTTTATTCTGCAGCCGCGTGTGGCGGTGAGCGGAACTACGGTGCGTCGCCATTCGGACTGCACAAGTTTTCGTCACACTGCACAAGTTTCCGACGTAAACAAGGCTAGTTTCTCTGTGTCGCTACCCTCCACGTCGTATCCGTGGCAAGCCGTCTATTGTCTTGATCGCTCGCTGCTACGTTTATCAATGCTAAGCCAGGGCTGTAACATTGTATCCAAATTGTACCTTGAATGGACTACAATTACGGAGGCAGGGCTGGGGACCTCGAAGATAGACCCACACGGGGTACTCCGAATGACGTCACTGGGCACCTCACTCAAAAGATGGTGCGAGTTGGTTTTTTTTTAAATTAATATTATCGCATGGAATAAAAATGGCTTCATTTTCTTCATTCTATACTGCTGACATGAACCAATTCGCGCAACTAACTGGCCAAATTGAAAAAAAATAACTTTCACTTTAACGAAATTTGCAGCCTCAGACGAGAATAATCCCAGTTACCTTACCCGCCACATTGAAAATTCGAGGGTTCTCACATCAGGCACGTAGCCGGGATTTTGTTTTGGGGGAGCCCACCCATGACAAAATGCTGTATGAGGGGAGGGGGAGAGGAGGTCCTAGCAAAATTGAAGATTTCAGGGGGGGGGGCGGGGCCCCATGGGCCACCCCGTGGCTACGTGCCTGTCTCACACGCATATCTAACTATGGGCAGTAAATGCTTCGACATTTAGTTCCTTGACTTTTAATTCACCTTAAAAACAGTAACTTATATCTAGGCACAATTGCTACAAAATATTTCCGTTTCATATTCTTGTAAAACATTTCAACATAATTGAATCATGTTTGTTCTTGTTTAGGTAGAGTATTATTTTTTTCTTGCTCAATTACTGTGTAACTAGATATTTCTTATGGTCGTCTTTTTTGGTCAATCATTGTACGAAGTGTTCGCTTACCAAAAGCCTATAGGTCGGAGGACTCGTCAAGCTTCATGTTGACGTGTTTTTTACTTTTCTCGCTATTTCTACAAATGAGGGAAAAAAACATGCAGACTATTGTGAGTCCAAAAATCTTTCCTCTGCCTCTTCAAAAGAGCGCACGGAGGTTTACACAAATGGTAGGAACACAAGACGAACAGAAGCAAACTGAAAACTGACACATAATAATGAAATAGAAGAAAAGAAATAAAGTAATAAATAAAAATAAAAAGATTTAGTTCGGAACATTTAAGACATGAACAAAGGAAATAAAAATGACTGAGGCAGACATAAATATGACTAAGGACAACGGCATCGTACCGGCGTGCGGTCGTGTATCACTACTGCGTGGTGCACGTTAAAGACCCCAGGCTAGTGGTTGTACTGCACTGGCTAAATTGCTCATCTACAGCGAGTGACTCGTCGCAACTTTGAAATGGCTGACCAACTACACGCTGTATAAATATCCCCACAACCTGAATAAGGCAGATACATTTTTAACTTGCCATTCTGATATAAGATATAAACATAACAAAAACGTCAGAACAATAATTTGTTTTTAATTTTTACAGTTGCAATGAAAGCTGTAAGTGTTCTTTTTATCCCTTTGTTTGAAGTTTTTTTAAACGTCACCTTGTTTTTCGGAATTTCAAATTCATACAGATCAGTGCGTCATTTACCTCTTTCTCCCCCTTGTTCATTGCTTTGCCTTTCTGTGCGGTGTATTTCTTGATTTTTCCCGTTCCTTGTTTTGCGACTTGTTTCTTTTTCTTCTCTTACATTTATATATTGTGTCTGAAATAACCAGGCTGGATTCAAAATGGGCCGTACAATTTGGCGCATGCACGTAGCTACTGTACCTAAAGTTTTCGTCAAAGGTGTGTTTCAATGGTCGTTTGTTCTTGTAAAATTACAAAGCGTAGCTCCCCCTTGGTAAAAAATAGGGTAAAAAATTTGCCATGGTCAACGGCAGACGGCGACGCAGACGATCGAGTCGAGTGGCGGGTCTCGTTTGGTGACACTTGTTCATAGATGGCGCTACAACCTTATGGAGGCCAGAGCCGTACATTTTGGGAGAGTTTGGCCATTCATTGGTTTGAAAAGGCGAGCATCTCGTGGCCAACCATAGGTCGCGGAACAGCCCCCAGCAGACTTGTACGTAGTTCAACTACTCTACTCAAGTTATTGTAGTTTAACTACTTTCCTGAAGTAGTTTAGTAACTTTCAACTAAATTTTATTTCGGTAATTAGTTGTGTATTTTAATTACTTTTTTGAGTAACTTCTACTCAAGTTACAGATTACTTTCGAATTTTAGTGGTTGTTTTGCTTATGAACAAACATTTCCTGCTCAAAGGATATCAGATGTTCGAAGATTAGCTGATATTTGCAAAGAGGGGAAGCATGTGGCATAGGAAAGGGGGGAGAAAATTGTTTGTAGAGTCCGAACCTCCCCCAAAAGTTTCACAACCCCCCCCCCCACCCACGCCCACACACACACACACAAACACTGCAACAACACTGCTACGAGGCGCGGGGAGCGAACAAACACGACGCAAGAGAGGCCGAATAACTTCGGGATTTGCGCCGAAGACTGGCGTTTCTTCGTGTCCCGAAGCTCAAGGAGACTCGACCCTTTTGAAGAAGGGCTGGTCCCCGCTTCTCCCCAACGTAAAAACTCTCGCCCACTACAGGAGGTGCACACACTGCATCCTCACTCAAAAGAGGCAACAAAATGCAGCACCTGCTCTGAAACTCATCTTGTGCTCCCATAGTTTGTGCTGTACTCAAAGAATCGCGCGCTCAAGGGCAACGCAAAGATTACCTTTTTGCGTGGCCTTTCCTCCCAAAACTCAGAATATGCAGATCTTCAAAGATTCATGGATCGTTCGAGAACCCTGTAGTAATTCCTCCACCGTTTTTATATAAAGAAAAATAAAGAAACAGTGTTGGAAAGTATTCTATGTACATGGTACTTAAAAGTACTACTGTTTAAAAAAATTGTACTTTACTTTAAGTGAATTTTCTGAGCATGTACTTCTATTTTTTGAGGAAAGTAAAACTCCCAACTTCAATGTACATTCCTCAAATTGGAAAAAAGAAAATAGCGGTATCGTTGTGTGGAAACGCGCTCTTTCGAGACGTCATCTGGTCATTCCTCTCAGTGAAGTAATGGCGGCTGTAAGACCAATGGAAATAAGTGCCTTTAAGTTGATTGTGTCAAATAGATCGTCCACGAGAGTAAAACAACTACTCTGCGGCGACTTGACCTGATACAATATTTGTTGCCATTTTTGTAAAAAACTGATACGCCTCCAATTATCCCTGGAGCAATGCATACCAGTGTACAAAAACACTGTATAGGGAATGAAAGGGCATCATGAACGATTGTGTTAAAAGTGCGTGTACTTTACCGTGAAATATATTGTATTTATATACGTTACTTCATGTACATTGCACCAGGTGTACTTACTACTTTACTTGAAGTACATAACCTCTTATTTACTTTGTACTTTACTTCAAGTCCTTTTTAGATGTATTTTATGCAGCACTGTAAACAAGCAAACACTGTCTAAAAAATCAAGCTCAGAGAGTGCTAAACCTTAAAGTACAAATGACACATTCTCAGTACATCACTGACCAAACAAACAAGAAAGTACAAAACAATTAGGCACGCATAAGCAGAACCCGCTATTAAAGCATTTATGTGAAAAAAACAAGCCGATTATTATTTGGCTAGAACAATTTCGCTAACGGATCAAAACCTCTGTACTTTCTTTTACCATAAAAACATATAGAAGTAACTTCAAAAGTAATTCGCTACTTTTTACGGTAATTAGTAATTTTCTCAATTACTTTATATTTGAGTAATTTCTACTCCACTCAAATTAATTTTGACTTCAATACTCAGTAACTTAACTTAATTACTTTTTTTGAGTAACTTGTACATGTCTGGCCCCCAGCGGTTGTCGTGAGCTCTAATAATGCGACTCGACTAATTTAAGCCGTTCTAGCGTCGCTAGAGTAAAAAGGTGTCACTCTTGGTGACTGAAAACATGGCGCATGTGAGGCTTTCATCACGTCCATATTCAACGGTAGAATAAATGAACGTGCGCTCCAAACCAAAGAAAACTGCGTTGCTGCGATAATTGCTGCTGATTTGCTATTGGCGCCATTGTCACTGAGACACCGAGATCGAACGCTTCTATTTCACGCTATAAATGTCGTTTCCAATATTGTGACGTCGCGGTCTGCTGATTGGTCGACTCTGTGTTGCACTTTTAGTTTACGCTCTAACCGCGGGGGAATATTCAACTCAATTCAATTCATTTTATTTACTCCCATATTACAAAATGGGCGATGGAGGCAGGAGAAAAAGCTGCACGATTGCAGCTCGACGAAGCCCCTGCCCCCTACAGGCAGATCGGTCAGCGGGATATAATTACATCATTTGAAACAAAACAAAACAAAAAAGAACATTTATGCACCACACCGAGAAGTATGTTATTTGGAGGATAATATTTCACGCAATCTATTCTTATTTAAATTTTCAATGCAGACACCTTGTTCCTTGAAAAAATTCAATACTGTTGGAAGTGTGTGTTGAATAATTTGAAGCCCGTAATTAGTTTTCGGACGTGGTACTCTCAAGGTTCCGGCACTGCGCATATCGTATGCAATATTTGTGTTAGTTAATTTGGAAATTTGCCGTAATGGATGATTAGGATATTCGGCGCTGGCGGCAACCTTTGCTCCGCCCATTGGCGAAACTCTCCCAATATACGGCTCTGATGGAGGCTAGAGTTCCTGTATAGGCTCCTCCGGGAGCCAGGGTTGCGCGTCTGTTTTTCACGTGCCGCCGCGCCGCTATTCACTGAGATCTGATCACGTGAGGAGGCGGATTGAATGCCGTGCAGAAAAGTAGGCGTTGCAAGCGCCCCAGCTGCGTTCCCCTGCTTTTGAGCACGCCGCGCGCCTCGAGCGCGCGGCGCCGCTATTCGCCGAATTCAGTCAGGTGAGGCGCAGGATCAACATGCCGTGCAGGAAAGACGGCGCTACGGGTAAGAACGCGCAAGTTTGGCTCCCGTAGGAAGCCTATACAGGAACTGCAATGGATTCTCCTCGCAACGACTGTGGTTTATTGAAATGAAATATAATATTTTTGAACTGTAACTTTGGTTTAAAATAAATACAAACAATACAAGTAAAACTTGAAGTATAAAAGAAAAGAAATACGTTTATAATCCCTTGTAACGCCGAATTAGAGCGCAGCTCTTGAGGAGGAGGAGGGCATACCCTCCTCTCCTGCTTCCCTGCCATTTAGCGGTAAATTTGGGGTACATTTCCCGCTCTTGAGGAGGGGGAGGGGAGGGTATGCCCCTGCTCCTACTCCGTATCCTCTCCTCCTTTGCTCCTCGTCCTCCCCTCTTTTCCTCCTCCTCCTCCTCTCTTAACGAGGAGGAGAAGAAAGATATATGTATATATATATATATATATATATATATATATATACATAGATATGTGTTTCACGAAAGGTGGACAAATTCGCTATTGATGTCGGTTTTGGGTCCTGGGCCAGGGGCCTTTTTAGGAAAATTAATAAAGTCCGAGATAATTATATTGTTAATTATTTTTGCGTAATTAACTTTTTATTATTGGGTTTAAGGGCATGGTTTCAATTAGAAAATCGCTCGGCATCGTCAAAAAACACTAAGTCAAAAATTGCAGAACGATAGAAAGCACGCGAAGCATTTTACGGCTTTCTGAAAAACCGTGCAAATTCGACCGGTTGTTAAGTTTCGGTTTGTTATCGGAGCGCATCTCCGTCCCGGCAGCACCGCGCCCCGTGGAGAGATAGTGCATCCAACCTCTGCTGCGCTGTCATCGCGCGACGCAGCAGGGCTGGTTGCACTATCTCTCCACGGGGCGCAGGCTGCCGCGCGGAGATGCGCTCCGATAGCAAACCGAAACTTAAAACCCGTCGAATTTGTACGGTTTTTCAGAAAGCCGTAAAATGCTTTGCTTGCCTTCGATCGTTCTGCAATTTGTTGATTTGGGGTTTTTCGATGACGCTGAGCAATTTTCTAATTGAAACTATGCCCTTAAACCAATATTAAAAAGTTAATTACGCAAAATTAATTAACAATTTTCCTAAGTAGGCCCCTGGCCCAGGACCAAAAAAGACACAAGCATTTTTTTGTTGCGACGCGTAGTTTTCGCAATATCGAATTTGTCCACTTTTTCGTGAAACACCTATATATATATATATATATATATATATATATATATATATATATATATATATATAGAGAGAGAGAGAGAGAGAGAGATATAAGACCCAAATTCTTCATAACACCATTTATTTCTTCGCTTATATATTCTGGTATTCTCGCTCACCGCTTGTCCGGAGAAAGGAATTGTAGTTCTCACATCTGGAAGCTCCACTCTGTCTAAGTTTTTCCGGTGCCAGGAAACAGGACAGCAGGAGCAAGGCAGGAGAACGAGGCAGCGTCAGAGTCAACACCTTGGGAAGCGCGTGATACTTTCGTTGTCGTTCTACTTGCTCTCAGCTGTGTCGAAGGCTGCTCGGCGTGTTTGCTTTCCTCAGCATTAGCCTTGAGCGTGATCCCCCGAAATCACACAGCAGAACAGCGAATGCACGTCCCTCAGGGCCAATGTGATGTTTTCCTGCATGACTGGTATGAAGTTCCTTGTCTTGCACGAAATATTTGATAAGTCCTGCAGGCGAGAGGTACAGAACTACCACGAGCAAGCCTTTGCCTACCTTGGCGGTACACGATTTATCAACTTTGTCTGACGTGCCACAGAGATCGATAGGTACAGCACAGACCCGTACCCATGTAGATGGCCACTTAACTAAAGAGTACGCCACGTTTTCATAGGGGCCTCCCTGTGATTTATGAATGGTGACAGCACGTGCCTGCACAACGGGTAGCTGGCATCTCCTCCTCCTCCTCCTCCTCATCTTCCTCCTCCTCCCTCCTCCCCTCAGAATCCTACCCCTTCCTCCTTCTCCTCTCCCTCCGTAGAGTCCTCAAAACATGACAGGATAGTGCAGAGCAAAGTCTTCCGGCTTGTACATTTCCTTCAATTGCAAAGAAAAGTTTTTAATGGGTCGCACTTTCTATCACAATTTAGTGGAGACATCGTTCCGTCAAACGCAACTTGTAAGTTGTGACATGGCGTCAGGTGACACTGTAGTGCCACATGACACCATGCCATCATGTGACATTGTGACGTCACTAGTCTCTGTTACTTCAGGTGACAGTACGACGTAACTTGACACCTTTACGCCACGTGACACTGTGACATCACACAACAGCATGATGTCAAGTAACATCTAGATATCATTGCGGCGTGTCCAACAGGGAGAGCAAAGGTCTGTGGAAAGTTACCAAATAAGGTTATCGCTTTGAAAACGGCCGGCGTGTAAACGTTGGAATACAACGTGTACAGACTAACAATTTACTTAATTGTCTTTTCATATAGCATACTTAATTCGTTACGAGCAACTCACAAAGAAAGATCACGAGAAATTGTAGAGAACTTGCGGATCGAGCTTAATCTCGTCCGATGCAGCGTTAAGCGGCAGTTGCCTTTCAGTGTTTCTGGGTAACGTACAAGAGTGTAAAAACGTGCGTCTTCTCCGCATCAAAAAGCGGCGCTTACAGGTCTTTAAATCAAAAGCTTCGTGCTTTATTTTCCAGAAAACTAAGATGAATCCCTGATATTGAGATGGCATATCAGCTCTCTCCTCATATCTGTGTACTTATCGCAAAACCGGACGTAAGCACACACTCTCAGTATGTGCACGCAAAAAAAAAAAACAACACGAAACTGGTAGTTGAGTGTAGTCAACGCGACATAAGAGGTTATGTATTTCTTTATTTAATCAATTTACCCTTCAGCGCTGCATTGTAATTGCAGAGAAATTGTGAATGAAAAAATGTGAATAAATATGCACACAGTTACACACAGAAATGTACAACAAAGATGCTCAGTATGCAGAAAATACACATAAATATACAACAAACATGTACAATGAACAGATTATACACAGATATAAGGATACAAATAACCATAAGATCACACATGTATAAATAAGCAATAATAAACTCTGACTATCAAGGAAAAGATCATCACAAATAAAATAAAATATTAATAGCTTGCATTTATCAATGTTTAAAAAACGGCCGTCATTCAAAAGAACTGAAACAATATTACTCGGTAACCGCCATTGCATTCTTCAATTGAACGTGAAAAAAGAAGAAAACTAGTATCTAGAAGTATCAGCTTTAGAGTTAAATTATTTAATACCGCCAGCATACATGACGATTATGGAACCAAAAATGAGAAATATAAAGACCTACGTTTGTAAGTCCTTGTTTTGTTCGAATATATGTTATAAATTAGTTTGTACCGGAGAGCTTTTTCTACGAAAATGTAGTTGCCTAAATTAAAAGCCATTTTTATTGCACTGGTGCTATTGGTTTTCAGAGAAAACCCGCAGATTTGTCTTGCACTCTTAATTTGCTCAATTCGCACATCATAAAAAGGTTTGAGAATTTCACAGGCATATTTAACTACTGGTCTGACATGTCAACAATAAAGATATTTCTGACAATCAAGAAGCGGTTCTTAAAGTTTGTTTTTAAACAATTAGATATTTTGGTTAGCGCTATGCTTAAAGTATGCCTCCAGGAAAGGCTTTCAATCAAAAATAAGCGAAGAATCATGGTCATAAATAACTACTGCACAAAAGGCGAATAGTAAACCGAATGTCATACATCCCTTAGTACACATTGTTAACAGTGCGAGTAAGAAAAAGAAAAGAAGGAAAAGTGGTCGAGACACGAGCACGAGCGGGGGGAAAAAGGAGGAGGACGAGGAACATAGGGACGCACGAGCACGGACGATACCGAACGATTTGTAACGCTTTCTGATTAAATCAGTTTTTTTTCACTCTAACATGGCGCAGTCGACACCGACAAGAACCACAGGTACGTGTTAGCTCAGGCACGCGACCCAAGCATGTATTTTATTGAACGCCTGCCAAATTAAGCCAAGACATGGCCGACTCTACAAACGATCTCGCGGAGCGCTACGAACAGCTCCAAATCGCCTACGAAAAGCTTCAAACTGATATGTCGACGATCCAAAATCAGCTGCGTCAAAGTCAAGAACAACGCCCGACCGCGGGTTCAGTGCCGCAAACACCGGACACAGTCGCACATCTTGGGGACGGAACAGTCAACGTTCCCATGGGACACGAGGCGACCAGCCGAGAGCCTGCGATCCCCACCATCAACGAACTTCTCGCCATCATCGCAGGGACTCAACAACGGATCGTGGAGTGCGTGTTGACAAACTCACGTCCCCTCGAAGTCCACTCTACGATCGACACGTCATCCGCCATACCCATTTATAACGGAGATATAGAGACCAACGTTTCTCATTGGCTTGAAGAGGTCGATCGCGTCGCCTCTCTTGCACATTGGACGTCCTCTCTCACCATGCTGAATGCGTTGACTCGACTCAGAGGACCTGCTAAGGACTGGCAGACAGCATATGGTAAATCTATCCATGACTGGGAAACGTGGAAGCAAGCATTCCTCGAACGCTTCAAGAGGAAGATGACCATGCAAGACTTCATCGAGTATCAGGCCCAACGAAAGCTCCTCCCCAGCGAAACTCTTGTGCAATACATTTACGCCAAGAATGCCATGCTACAAAAGTCGCCGTATGAATTAGCGCCTGAGGAGAGAATCTCATTGATCTTGCATGGCATCGCCGACGACAAATGGGCGAACCCTCTGGCGTCCCACAATTGCAGGTCGGTGCTCGAACTGATCGACAGAGCAATGTGCATGGATAGCCGACGGCCACTCAAAAAGAGCAACTACGCAAATGAGGAACACGAAGAGCTGTACCGGAGGACAGCTGCAAGCTTCGAAGATAATACACAACGTAACACAATTAAATGCTACAACTGTGGCAAGCCGGGACACTTCTCAAGAGAATGTCGGATTCCGAAGACACCCGCCACTCTTCGGGCGGAAGAAAGACGCAGAGCACAGAGTCCGACGACGTCATCTCCAAGACGTTTTGAGCAAAATGATGACGAACGCCGAAGCCGTACCACCATGTCAAGAAACGTTCATTGCTTCCTACGTACAAGCGGGGACGACCTACCCATTGTTCATGGCACAATTGGCTCAGACACAACTGTGAAGGTATGCATCGACACGGGCGCAAACGTCTCGATCATTCGCTCTGAAGCCATTCCGCCCAACTCCAGCGTCACCGTTCATTCGAATAGATCTGAGATAAACGTTCTTGGAACACGAGTGAGACCCGAGAGAGTCACAGCTTTGACTATCACGGTAGGCACTACTCAGGTTTGGCTACCCGAGGTGTTCGTCACGGAACTACCTGCTCCTATCGACATCCTTCTTGGATCAGATTGGAGACAACTTGCCAACGTAGATGTTACATTTCACCCCAGCAACGACGTAACGGTAGTTCAACTGCCTCAAGGAAACACGCTTGAACGTTGCAGCCCAAGCACATCAAGTGAGCTAACGGGTGAAACACTCATTGCATCGTTCTGTCAACGTGAGCTTTTTATTGGCACAGCTCCTGTACGTGGAACGAAGCACGGCGATAGATTTGTGAAGCTAGAAACGCGAGCGAGTGCCCCAGACACCGAACTTATCGAGCACATCGAAATGGCCGTCAGAGAAATGACTCAAGATGCATCGGTCGATCAACGGAACCAGCTTCGTCACATTCTACTGACACATCACTCAGCCTTTGTCGATGGCGAGAATAAAATAGGGCTGTGCCCCCATTCTGAACATTCAATTGATCTCAGAGACAATATACCAGTCACATCTCGCCCGTATAGATGCTCTCCTGCTGATCGCCAGTTTCTCAAAAAGGAAGTCAATGATCTCCTACAAAAGGGCATCATAAGAGAAAGTGATAGCGAATATGCATCTCCAACGATTGTGGTGGATCAACCGCATCACACCACGACACCTCGACGAATGGTGCATGACTATCGTAAGCTGAACGCAAAAACGATCAACACTCCCTACCCGATGCCAATCATCGAAGATGTTCTTAGTGACGTGATGTCTGAAGAAGCGAAGTACTTTACAGTCATGGATGTAAAGTCTGCCTTTCTCACAATACGGGTTAAACAAAGCGATGTACACAAAACCGCATTTGTTACCCCCGACGGAAAATATGAGTACCTGCGAATGGCATTTGGTTTCTGCAAAGCACCACAGACGATGCAAACTGTGATGCGTCGCAGCTTCGATGTGTTGCCCCGCACCGCAACCTACATGGACGACATTGGTCAAGGAGCCTCTTCAGTCGATGAGTCTCTTACTCTACTGGAGGAGGCGCTAAAGCGTGTCATAACAAACGGGCTCCGCATGAACATCAAGAAATGCCAGTTCGTCTCTCCCAGAGTAACCTTTCTTGGCTACGTCATCACGAAAGAAGGGAGAGTTCCAGATCCCTCACGAGTTGCATCAATCGATAAATTTGAACCTTCGCAAAGCAAGAAAAAGCTCTACGCGTTCCTCCAGTTTGCAAGTTACTTCCGAAGGTTCATTGGTAACTTCTCTGCCATCACGTCCCCTCTACGTGCCTTGCTGGCTCGTGACACTGATTTCATCTGGACTGAAATTTACGAGAAGATCGTCAATGACGTGAAGAGAACTTTGACAAGTCCTCCAATAATCGCAAACTTCAGGTACGGATGCCCAACAATAATTTATATCGACGCCAGTCAAGCTGGTCTGGGAGCGGTACTCGTCCAAGTTCAAGAAGAGAGAGAACGAGTAATTGAGTATGCAAGCCGCAGTCTCAATGAGCACGACTCGAAGCTCCATTCAAACACTCTCGAATGTATGGCTCTCCACTGGGCCGTCACAGAAAAATTCGCCATTTTTGTTCGTGGAGGACCTCGATTCACGGTTGTCACAGACAACATGAGCCTTACGTACCTCGTAAAACAGGGCACAATCAACCGCAGATTCGCCAGGTGGACACTCGATTTAGCGGAATACGAATTCGATCTTGTACACCGATCTGGAAAACTCAACGGAGCAGCAGACGCGATGTCACGACTTGACATGCCGGACAGAGACCTGGAAGGCCTCATCAACAACGAGGCGGCTGGATGCACATTCAAGTGCTTGGCGATTGTGCTGAGTCAGGACTCCCGCCTCAGGAGTTTCCAGACGTCTGATCCGGAATGCCAACGACTTAAACTGCTGCAAAACAAGGAGAACAGTCTCTTCGAAACTGACAACGGGATCCTCGTACGAAAACTGATCCGTAATGGACGACAAATCACGCGAATCGTGGTACCTCTCGCGTTGCGCGACATTGTAATGTCTATGTGCCATGATAAGGCCGGACATATGGACACAAGAAAAACGTCAGATCAGGTTTCGAAGCGCTACTGGTGGCCGTCCGTGACCAAAGACGTCGCACGGTACGTTCGATCGTGTGACATATGTAGGCAAATAAATCGCCGCACAACTGCCAAGGAAGGATGCCTTAACCCAAGATACATTCCTGACGAACCAAACAAAGTGATCTCGCTTGATCATTTTGGGCCAATGGTAGAGAAAGAAGGAAATACTCACGTTTTGGTATGCATTGACCACGCTACACGCTACGTCGACGCATCAGCTGTCCCCAGCACGGCTTCCATCCACTACATCAACTTTCTGACGAAGAGATGGATCCCCAGGTTTGGGGTACCGGAAATAATCATCACAGACCAAGCAAAAGGATTTGTGAACCAAAACACGAAAAAAATTCATCGACGTCTCGGTGTGACACAACCACATCTCCACCATATTGGCCGGAAGCAAACGGTCTTATCGAAAGAATGGTAGGAACAATCAAACAAGTCCTACGAAAACTTGTGGACAATCGGCTCGACTGGCATATCGCATTGCAAGATGCAGTAACCGCCGTTAACGTCACGAGACAGAGCTCAACGCGATACAGCCCTTTCTGGCTAATGCATGGGTATGATCCCAAACTTCCAGGAGAACTAAACATTGGAAGCGTTGATGATGACATCACAGAAACCGAAAGGTTGCTCAACCTTGCAAGGAGTCGATGCGCTGCAAAGCAAAATTTGGAAAACAGCCAGATGCTGCCGAAAGCCCGGTACGAAGCCGACATGAAAGCACCTTGTTTTAATGTCGGCGACTTCGTATACTGTATCAAAGGATCTCGGTGTGGAACCCTGGACTCTCTATTTGAAGGACCGTACGATATCACAGAATTCAAAGACAGCAATACTGTGTTGCTGAAAAGAGCCGTCCCCATAGAGGGCAGATCCAACTCAAGACTAGCTAATTTACAACAGCTACGAAGATTCGTCGCAAGAGATATTGAGCCAGTCGAGCTATCAGACACTATAATAGGACAGGCGCTAGCAAACCAAGTGGAAACAGATTCGCTGCAAAACACGCTCAACTTTCCAGAGGGATCTCCCGAAGGCGTTGAAGAACCAGCTGGTTCAGCGCACAGCGGAGATGAATTGGACGCAGCAATTCAGAATGCAGCGTCAGCACGTATGCCAAGGGAACGAAGGCCTCCAGCATACCTCCGAGACTATATCACAAATTGAAGTGACATACAGACTTGAATTGAGGACAATTCAAACTTTAAAGTGGGGCTTGTTAGCAGTGCGAGTAAGAAAAAGAAAAGAAGGAAAAGTGGTCGAGACACGAGCACGAGCGGGGGGAAAACGAGGAGGACGAGGAACATAGGGACGCACGAGCACGGACGATACCGAACGATTTGTAACGCTTTCTGATTAAATCAGTTTTTTTTCACTCTAACAACATGTACGCATAGCATAAGAAGAACTATATATAGTAACACTTCATTTTTTTTAAACAAATAGGAGCACAATAGTAAATTTGTTTAATATAGTCGAACGTTTTGAGTGAGGGTATTTTGTCAACTTCTTGCCTTTACTCATGGTCATAACTGCAAAAAACTCCACTATATGTGCTCAGAGAGAGATATGCGTTCCGAAAATAAAACAATATTTTCGTAGTTGACAATAATTATTATTCTCTAGATGTGGAAATCCGATCATGAACGTTCAAAAAGTACCGGCAAGATTTCAGTCACAAGATAACAATATAATTTTCAACAGAAATGATTCTTTTTACACAACATGCTTAAGACAATTAGCTATAAAAAGAAATGCAATAAAATAGAAATATATTTTGGTTAATGCTGTACTTCACGTGCTATAACATTGTTTAATGCCTCTCTTATTTAGCTTGCCATTCAGCCTTTAACTATTGAAGTTTCTTTCTACCCCATTAGGCATGGTTAAATGAAGATTGGATACATACGAGTTAAGGCAAAATTGAAACTCTCACGAAAGCAATTGTGAAAAAAATGTTTATCTTATCAAGATTTCACAAATTAAAGAAACAGAAAAACGAAACCCAGTGCTTCGTTGTGTTCAGACATGAAGAAACATTTCATACCGCTCTTATTCGTGTGCCTGTAAAAAATCAAGTATTCGGAAAATCACAGTTATTTAGGGTCTAGTCCCCATTACGTTTATCTTGCATATCCACTTACTCCAGCTCCCGGAATTGAGGACTCAAGATATCCTTTTAAAACCTGATAAAACGACACCGGATTTACTTTAAAACCTGCCAAGCACGGCAGAGATTTGCATCCTCTTAGGAAAGCTTTCGAGAATCTCTCAAGAAGAACACAGCTCCAAGGCTAGATAACATAAACCGAGGAGTTATAAATAAAATCTTAGAAAGGAATAACACGCGTGTCACCTACGGTGAAATCTTTTCCCTGTTTAGAGTCTAGGTTTTTAACATTGTAGGCGCTTGTGCTTTAGAAACTTGTTATTCTTCAGATACATCTCACAGGCATAAAATGCAGGTGTACTTACAAAGTGGATACAATTGATGAATTTTTGGTTTCAGCCTCCTACCTGAAATTTATGTTATTTGTTACAATCGGCAGATGGAAGCGTTTTTGGTCGCAGTAAATACAAAGATAACAAAATGTATATTCGATAGTGGACTGCGGCGGGAATGTATAATCACGAGAGGTAGAAACGGAAAGACAGCTCAATTATACTTTCTTGCAGGCATCACATTCTTCGTGAACTATTTTGTCAAAGGTTAGCGTAGTACCCTCTCTCACCTCAATGCAGCAAAAATTATATAAAGAAATAATGAGAATTTCTCTCCGGTATAACAATAAAAGAAACGACAATTCAATTGGGTGCGCAAGTAGTGTCGAAAGCGGCATTGCTTTCGATAAAGCAGGCGCAATAGAAAATAATCAAAACAGCTACATTTACCGAGTTTCTGAAGCCGTGTAGAGAAATAAGAAATCTGTTTGAATGGGCGTTCAACCGAAATTACGAGGTGTGATCAAAAAGTTCCGTGACTGATTTTGTAGGGTAAAATGAGAGGGCAGCACAGGAATGCGCGCAGCAATCGAGGGCCGGCCACACTGGCGTCGCGGAGGCTTGCAGTGCGCCGTCGGCTGCCGTGGGCTGCCGCTCAAAACCCGTTTTCGCCCTCAGCGGCTTGCCGACCAGCGCCGTCCGAGCAACCAGCCCGCGCGCGGTTCAGGGCTCGCCGTTTCTTGCCGCAGAAGGAAGGAAAAATGAGCACTGAAATTTCGTTGTAGTATCCCTTTAATGGGATACTACAACGAAAATTTGGCGCTCATTGTTTGTTCTGTATGTGTTCAAAAAAACGCTATCACATCGAACACACCAATACCTTGTTAAAAAAATCACGAAAATGAATTTTCAAACGAATTGAACCATTAGCAATGAGCACCTAGTGGATGTCGCTAACGCCTCGTTTGTAATGCCCGTCTAGGAACCTTGACAGCTAGTGACGATAACTGTCTCGCCTCCGGCCACGACGAGAGAAGAGGGAAGGAGGAACACCCCTTCTTCCCGAGAATCCCTTTTGTGTGTCATTGAAGTCGTTATTGTCCCCCTACAAGATTATAGAAGATTCACCCGTCGCTCAAAATCCGTACAAAAGCAGCCGCTTCGGTGGCTGGAACGACTAAGGCCATCCTCTCGACGTCAGCCTCGCCGCAGCTTTGCACGTCCCGAGACGAACTACGTCACGAATGCATTGGATGTCACATGTTCTCCGCTGGCTGCTCTCCGAGCGCTTGCCAAAGTGGGTCGTTTATAACGAAAACAGAGCCACCAGGCTCAAAATACAAACGTGCGATTGTCATTTACGAATATTGTGGATCATATTCAACCTATTTTTGAACACGACGGGTATATTTCAAATTTCGTTGAACTATCTCTTTAAAAAACCCTTGAAAAGAAAACGCTTTTTTTTAAACAGTCTATATGGGACATGCTTGTCAAAAAATTATGTTTACGCAAAAGAAGCAAAAAAAAAGAAAAGAGCAATATTGACGGCGTGAGACGCCATTTAGTCGGTAGTCACCTCCTTTCGCACTTTTTTGCTCTCTCGGCACCTCGGGCGCGTGGAGGAAAGGTGGATCGGCTTCTCCTTGAAGTTGAGGTGGAGAGACTGAATGACCATCTCGTTGAGCGAATGGCCATTCCGTGACTTCGTGGACTTTGAGCGCAGAATTTTAAATAAATCTCTCGCCGTCAATATTGGTCTAAAAAATTCTTTGCGCGGAAAATTTTGTTTTCACACGCCTGTCTCAACCAAACTGTCAAAAAAAAGTTCATTTTTATTTTTAGGGTTACTTAAACTGAGACTGCAGCCAAAGCTGCAAGCACGAGCTATGTCTGCGCTCCTGTGTCTGAGACGTGCATTTCTGGAGCGAGTGCTCGGTCTGCGAGAGTAGGTTTCAATGCAGCGACCTCGTACTCTTGTGCTTGTGTCATTGACTGACGTCTCAGATTAAGGGTGAGCGGGGTATACTAACTACCCTCCGTTCACCTTACGTTATATGGCAGCAGATGCTACGGGTCATCGGAGCCAATCCAACACTGTGCGGGTGTCACGTGACCTTCTGAAGGCGCACTGCGACGCGAGGTGCGCGTTGCCACGTGGTACGTATGCAGCGCTGGATTACCTGGGACGGCTCGTAGCGTCTGCAGCGGTCCACCGTGGGATCAAACAGGAGCACGAGGCTCTCGTCTAGCTGCCGAGATGGAGGTGATGGGCGGAGAAGTCGCTCAGCGAGGTAGGGGAACTACTGATTGCGAATTGTCAGGCGCGCGGTCTGACTTTTCCTTAATGGAGGGATCGTTTACACGGTCGGGAAATACGCCGTCTTCTACAGCGTGTGTCGCATCTATTTCGTAGTTCAGTGACCCCTGATGTATGCGGGTCCCGTGCTTGCTTATTTTTGATTTTTGATCGGTTTGCATTGGTGATCGGTTTGCATTGGTGCATGGTGTTTGTGCATGCTTTTCGAATTATAGGAAGCGTTCGAAGAGCAAAACATGGACACTTAAAGCATTCGGAAGAAATAGCATATATGGGCAAAATGATCGCCGTTTTTTGTTTGTCATTCTGAACGTGTCAAGACAATAATTTGTTTAGTCGCTAGCGGCCATTAAGTGAATGATTAGAAAAATTGCTCGTCGTCCGAGACGAACGTAAGACAAGCATACCGGGGTTTCTTTGGAAGGTACGTCAAACGAATTTACGGATATATCAAAATATACCTACTTATTGACATTCTCCATTGATTGCGTCCATATAGTCTTAAAACTAGACATCTTTAATGCCCCAATAATTTTCAATGTGATGCCCGAAATATGTTACCAATCGTAGAAAGACTTCTCAAGTACCAATCTGCCGCCACGTCGTTCCTGTAATGCTTTTCTTGGACGGTGAAAAATATCAAACGCAAAGCTTCTTTGGTGCTTAAGGGAGGGGTTGGGGTAAATCTGGAAATTACACGTATCCTTTGAGTATTTTTAGCCCCAACGTGACGGCGTTGCTGTTTTGCAGTTCCCTTCGAAAGCACATTGGAGCTCATCATAATGTACTGCTTAGGTTAGAGGACAAATGAACGCAATGCACCATTCTAGTCGTGTTGATGACAGCTTTTCGATGTTAGAGAAATTATAGACACACAACACACACAGACACACATAAACACGTACACACATACACTCTTATCGCTTTTTCGCGCTAACAGTGTCGCGCAAAGTACAATAGCAAGCATTATTTGGAAACAAGTCTACCTGTTGTGGACACTGCAATTAAAGGCGAGCCGTATGGGCTTGCTATTAGCTATGAGTTAATAAGGTTTTGTTTTTTCTGACAAATTTAAACTCGTACAGGAGTCAATGGTGACTACGTTTTTCAATCAATGTAATCCCTACCCCTTTTTTCAACATTCCTCTAATTCCTTAGAGAAAATATATCCTATGGTAATAAAAAAAGACGCTCGCTTCCTAGTGAAGAACCAACAAACCCAGTTTCTAACATCTCCAAGGTCTGTACATTGCTCACAAGACAGGGCATGTTGCATCACTCAAAAAAGATTGTATTTCAAGGATGCAACTTCTATGAACACGCCAGTTGGGCCAAAGCTTATAACACAACCACCTCACATTTTTGTTGAACAAAATATTTCGACTTAGGTTTTTCTTTGATTTAGACAAAATATATAGATTGGCAAAGGTGATCTTTTTTCGGTTATACATTGAACTGAATTGAACTTTATTACAAAAAAATCCGTGCCGAGAACACCATACAAAAATTTTCTATTAGGACGTATTTTCTTCAGCTTTCGCCTCGAAGCGATAGCCAACAAGAACTAAAATGAATAAACTACAAAATCACCCCACGTAGTTCCCTGCAAATTTAAAAACGAACAAAATCCCTTATGTCGAACTAAACAAAACAATTATGTGCAAATGCGATTATCTAAGCTTGCGCCTAGAACTACTAGCTGTGTGGTTTCATTTGAGATCAAACACACGTGTTGGGTGGGTATTTGTATTTGACTTAAAAGTTATATACGATAGCCATATTTCCGTTATGACGAAAACCACTTTTAAAATAGTTCTTAATGTTTTTTCTCAAACATTCTTAAGTGGAGCAAGGTTTGATGCAACATTTGTGCAACACTTGTGTTTAATGCAACATTTGTGTTTTGTACCTAGTTCTTTCGGTTGTTATAAATAGTTGAGAACAAAAACACTTACACTATTCTTTCCTGTAAATGTAAGACGCACCGTCTCAATCTTTGATGTCGCAAACATCTCTTCTGCTGGTCTACAGGCTGGAGTAGACCGAAGCTTAGTCTCACAACTGCAGTGACTGCAGTGGAGAAAAATTCCAATTATCAATCTAATGAAAAATAGGAGTAATAAGTTGTGTGCATTTTATGAAGGCCGCGGACACATTCGTGTCGGTCTACGCAGAGTTGAATTCACACCGTAACTTGTCGACAAATGAGTGTTCTTTAAAGCTATCTGTTGGGCTATCCGTTTTACAGCGGTTTTATATAATATGACACGAAAACAAAGAGACATCTTTGTAAGCAATCATTTAATATACAGGCCTGTTGGCAGTGCTATCGTCCTATCTGCTGCGTCTTTGGCGCAGCCGAAGTTTCTTGGCTTACCGCTTCTATTTTTATGAGTTAGGTTTTAGATATTGGTAGGTAAACTGGAAAGTTTCTTTGTATGCGCAATAAAAAAATAAAAAAGGCTATTAAAAAAGTAGAAGAAATTTACTGAAAGCTCCCGGCCTTTGGTTTTCAGTCAATCTTCTAACAGTGATCGTAGCCATGACAGGCAGCTTAAGTCTCTACAGGTGCCAGGCGAACATTTTCCAGGAACCATTGCGGTCAGGGTTGAGCTCGCGTGTATGAGATATTCTAAGTACTACTTCCTTTTTCTTGTTTAAATTGTGCTCTACGCGACATTGCATTGGAGGTTACGTGAGTTTTCAGAGACTTATTTAATTCAATTTATTTTTTTCTTCATAAGGGCGCAAGAGCATGGATGCGCAACATTCAGTCTCTTGGCAACAGAAAGCAGAAAGCAGACAAAACAGGGTTAGACAAACTCTCATCAGAAGGGGTTGTGCCATGAGACATAAAGTGACGGCCCGCAACATCTGCAGTCCTTCCGTTTTCAGTTTCATCTCGTCGTTTAACCAACAATGTTATCTCGCAAAGCTGACGTTGTCGACTACCGTAGACGCAAAATCATAGTGCGCAAACATGGGGTCGCAGTTATCTTTTTTGCTCAGCCAAGCAATGTTTTCGCTGAGTTTACTTGAAAGGTAAATCAAATACTGCGCTCGAGGGCAGCCCTAAACGAAGGTCAACATTTCTTCGGAGGTATTTTATAAAAAGTGCGACCTTTTCAAACTGAAGTAAGAAAAAAAAAAGAATTTAACAGTGTCGAAAATGATGTTTTGCAGTGAAACTTCGAAGAACAACTGCCTCAGTCTCCTAAATGTCTACATTAACTTTTAAAGAAAACGTGTTTTTTTCTGAGATTAGCACAAGTAAATTGAGATGTACTTTTTGGACTCTTCTATCACCTGTCAAATAATGTCTATATTTTGTTTTATAAACACTGCACAATACATGCAGTGTGAACAATTGAGTTCCGGATTATGGTTTTGCTTACTTGTCAGTTTATCGTCATGTAGTGTTGTTGTGTTTTTTTTTTTGTTCGTCACGTTCAGGAGCCGACTACAAAGTCAAGCCGCAAAAGAAACAGAGTCGCATTTGGCTCTCAAATATTGCGAGCAATATGCAGGCTTGTTTCAAAGTACATCGTGACGACTGTCTTGAAGTTGTTCATAAAATTTCGCCTAAAAGATCACATGGTGATAATATTAAAAGACTGATTAAATGAGCGTCTGGTTCTCGATATTGAAGCCGTTACTGGGGATCAAATAATTCAGGAACATATATTGAAGCAGAGTTTATAGAGGAAGCTACATGGCGATTGCATTTTGGCGCCTCAGTGGTAGATGCTAAAATATCGCTTTCAGGTTTCACAAGCAAACGTACCCGTCAACTGTTACGAAATATTCTAGTGCTTTGTAAGCAATCGCTCAGTTACAAGATATTGATTATCGTCAAAATAGGCGTATTAACAAGTGCGAAGCAGATACATAAACCGAAAATAGTAACGGTTTCGTTATAATAATAAAACTATTTCTGTGCAGCTTTTCTTTTTTGTTTGCATTTAGTCTTTTTTTTTGTTACAGGCTAAATTTATTTTAAACAGGTATTTTCTTTTTGTTCGGATATAGTGCTTTAAAATTGACGTTGAAATATCTGGGTACTGACGATGATCTCACTCTTCATTATTACAGCATCTTTCTTCCCAATGAGTTTGTTTTATTCAAGGCTAGATGATTGGTTCCTAATGAATCAAATCAAGCAGTTCTAATATCGCAAAATGAGTAGGCGAGACAAAATGTATCCGGTAGACGCACAGTTGCAAGAATTCAAAAATACGTTTGCCACTCCTGATTGATTAGAATGCTGAAATATTCCGAATTGTAAGCCTCTCGTACTGAATATTTATTATCATTGTTTTTATTAGAAGAAAAAAGGTACAGCAGAAATAAAACTCATAAAACCACTTTTCTTATAGTCCCCAAAAATATATACCTGCCAATCGATGCTGCGGTGGCTCCCGTACAAAATCCATTGACCAATTTCATAGATTTCTTCCTTTTTCATTTGCTATCGTTCGCTTAGATGCAAGATAAAGCATCAGATACCACGCAGAATGTGGGCAGTATAGTTTACGAAGCAGACTTATTTCGTCTTGGTACTCTATCAACTACGTGCCGACAACATTCCTCGACCTCCAAAATCATTCGACAGCTGGGCTAAACATACTGGAACGAACCCACATATCTCTGTTAGTTTCGGTGACTCCGGGTAGTTTTTTTTAAATATCTTTGTTTAGTTTAACATCTGAATGGCGTCGGCGACGTCTATTTGCACGTAAATTCACGCATGGGGCTTACTTTTGAATTGCCGCAATAAATAAGCCTCTAAGTCATTGAAGCCGGCTGCCATTACTCCCGACTCCAGTCACTGAAAGATGAAGGAACGGAGGGCGTGGCCTTTTATTTTACACGCTTCTTCGTGATTGGTCCTTCGCGCTAATTATCGACTGATGGTGCAATCTAATTGGCTGTGGCTCGATAATGAGGTGTTTGGGACACTCCGCGTTCTGAGATTTTTCAGCTGTCAGCGAGAGATCTGACCACAGTCGAGCCGAGAGCGATTGGAAGGTGCACACGGCAGCCGGATTCACTTGAAGAACGCCTAGAGTTCTATAGAATATATGGCCCTATGTGAGCCAATGTGAGCATGGAAGAGAGGCAGGTGACACAACCCCTCTGGGCTTGCCTCCTGCGCTATGGCATACGTGCCTCGCTTCTCCGCTCGCGCTCACTGGGCCCCTAGCTTCTGGTGCTTGCCAGGTTATGCTAAAACAAAGTCGAGCGTGAGTTTGTTTACCCGGTCGCCCGCTATACCACAGGCGCCATACGCCATCTCTGATCGGATGTGCAGCAACGGCTCCCCCTCGAGACAGTTCTGGCTTAAAATGCTAGCAGCGACGATCAGCAACCTGCAAGTAGGAGGAACGAACAGATCAAGCGCCGTTTTCGTTTTTTTTCACTTTTTGTTTGTCCTTTGTCTTTCTTGTTCCCCTTCTCCAGGGATTATTTTCGTCGACTTGTTTGTTGCGTGTTGGTGCTCCTATCCTTTTTCAACTTTGCCTCGTGGCACTCTATTATTGGCTGTTGGAGGTTAAACCAAAAGCAGGACGAGAGCATCTTAGACAGCTGTCTGCTCGCCATGATTGCTGGTTTCCTTCTCTCCACTCGCCTCCTCTTTAGCAGCGCTCACTCTGCGAAAGTGGAAAGGGTAGAGGGATTTGTGGGAAGAGCTCTTTCTACTCTCGTAACCTGCAACACGTTATTGTGCAAGTATTATATCCCTTCGCCAGTAACAGTTGCGAAGGATAGAAAATCGCGAAAAATAACAAGCCCAACGTTTTTTTAACAATGAAAATGAGCTTAGTCGGGGGTTGTCAGACGAGATGTTTTAAAACGTAACTCGAATTACTTATTTTGGTTTTAAGTATTATTTTATGTTGTTTTAGTGAACGAATTCCTGATTTCATTGTCCAAGAGAAATGCAAGTAGATTAATTCGCGTAGGGAACGTTGGCAGTTGGGAGGACAAAGTTGGCCTAACATCTCAGGATTACTACTTAAAAGTACATGCTCTAAAAAAACAAAATACTGCAAGCGAAAAAGTAAGGAAACACAATCGGCGCAATGGAACCTATGGAGATTTATAATAAAGTACGCAATTTTAAGGCGCGATAGCGCTATATTTAGAGCTTGCGTTAGCGCACGCTACGCAAGATCGTTTTAGAATAGCGTTTCTCCACCGCCACTCAAGAACCCAAGCATCACGCGCTCGCAACGCCACCAAGATACCGTTACATCTTTTATTTCCACATACAAAATGCTCGAACTTGAGAAACAAAATTTTGTTTGATATACAGTAACGTTAGAGATTTGTTTAAATATGAGAACGCGACGGCAGCGGTCGACCTGTCGTGTCCGCTTGCGTCGCCTCGGCAAGAGATGTTCTGGGTACATAAGCTAGCTGACATTTTGTATGTACATTTTAAAAGGTCACTGTTGTGACGTATCGGTGGATGATCGGGGGGGGGGGGGGTCAAATGCATCCGCCAATCAGACACCAATACGTCAAAATACGTCACGCCCTAAAACACACGCACAAATTTGCGGGTTTTTCTTAAATTATCCACTTGTATGTGGTTACTGACGGTACAGGTACATAGCCTTACATAGGTGTGTATTCTTTCTTGCTGCAGATGTGTGCTGCGTGCACATTCTCCACCTTTCTGTGCCCAAGTGGGTAGAGAACGGCACCGAAGACTCCGTGCTGCTTGACTGCGTCTACAGCGTGGCCAAGGACGACCAGCAACTCGTGGTCAAGTGGTTCCTTAATGACGACCCACAGCCCATCTACCAGTGGATCCCCGAACTGGACAAGAGACACGTGTCTCAGAAGCTCAGAGGGAGACTCAACCTGGACTTCTCGCTGTCCAGCGGCAACAGCTTCACCAAGTTTCGAGCCCTGAACCTAGTGCGCCCCACCACGGAACTGGGCGGGCGCTACTCGTGCCACGTAAACTCACTCGCAAGCCAGGATGCCGAGTCCAAGCTCATGACGGTCTACGGTGGGTCACTATGTTGTTGATATCATATGTCTTGTGGATTCTTCTATGGAATTTGTTACAAAAGAAATATGTATCTGTATTTAGCCGTTTACTTAGTTTACATCAATGGAGCCACTTTTTTATTGTGTGCCCTTCCTACGGGCTGAAGGTTAATTAAAGCCGCCAAATCCACGTCTTGAAGAAAAACAAATCTTGCTTGAGAAAGCCTCTACATATATGTGTGTGGGCGTCCTTAATTTAACTCCTGAAAAGGTCTTCATGAGTGTTTGCAGCTCCCGTTGCTGCTTATAACATGCGCGCCCTCTGGAAAAGTAACCCCTTTGAATTCCTTTCTGATATTTCCTCTTGAAAAAAGAACATATGGGCTTTTTTCAGATAATATATTTCGCATAAATAAAGTGGTTAGAGAATGAGACAAGATTCGAAAGAAACCGAATTTCGTTGTCATGCCATATATGCTGCTGTCGAGATAACCTGGGAAAGTGAGACGAAAAGGTTCAACAAATGCCGGGTATTAGAAATAGCGAAGATAATATAAAATAATCAGTACGAACAGCGGGAAAAACGATTCATGATTGAATTACGCTGATCCTTAAACAGACCTGTCTAAGATATCTCGTCGAGACACCAGTTTCCTCGAATAAATAAACTCTAAGCACATAGTTGAAACTCCTCTTTCCAGAGGTTTCTTTTTATACATATAAAAATGTATAAAAAACGTTTAGGCTGTGTATATGACGCGGCTGCAAGTTTTAGGTGTGACAACGTGTAAGTACCGTGTCTATGAAATGAAACACTTGTATCGAATGTATAAAATTAAACTTTATATAACGGAATTAATGGGATAAAACACAAGTATGAAATGGAATGCATTTATTCGTTAGTCACAGAATCAATTGAAACAAATATTTAAATGCGAGGTAAACTTATATACACTGCTGAACGATACACAAGAAACCGCACAAAACAAATGTAAAGCCACAACAAAAGAGTATGCAATCTGAAATCACACATGCATTCGAAACAAGTGCAGATTGAAACGCTAGTTACATCTTATCTTCGGAGTCGAAACTCATCGATGGGCACACGCGATTGATTATAGACCGATGACAGGAGAAATAAGATATATGTCGTAGCGTTTCAGTGGCGATGTGGCCTCGCGCCTTTCCGAGCGCCGATAAATGGGTATTGCACTGCCTCCGGGGTCGGCTCTACAGTTGACGACTCTGGGTCGGAAGACCGCCTTCCTGAGCGCCAAGCATGGATTCAATACAATAATCTAGAAGGAAAGGTCCCATGCATCCGAGCCGCGTCAGAACGGTGTGGCATAGACACGGAAATTGGTTCCAGTTGGTGGTCCCGATGGGCCCATATTGGTGGCAATGCCTTAATATGAAGAAGAAAAACAAAAAACAGCAATACATCGCTTGTAAGCTTTGTAGCTAGATATTGTCTAGCGTACTTCGCAGACAGAGACGGGAATCGCGCCTTGTATGCAAATATACAAATTCGACAAGCCTTCGGGCAACTTAACCTCCATGCGGCCAAACGAACACGCATAATATTTCGTCTGCTTTCTTTTTATCTTCTTTCGCTCTCTTTATCGTTCTTTTCCTCGGGGCCATTGATATCAGCGCTCAGGATTTGTCGCGTTCTCCTCGCGTCTTCACACTCCTGGCACCGACCGACGGGCACAGACCCTTTCCTTTGTACGTCACCAGGCGGTGCTCCAGTTTTTGACGTTTCAGCAAATTTCCGGTTCATTAAAAAAAATGAACAAAGCCCACCTTAACACCGGTGCTTGAAACGTCGATGAAACATTTAACCACAATTTCTCCAGGCGAACGCCAAAGGAACTAAGAAGCGCGAGATCTGTTCAAATTTGTCGAACATTTTTGTAAACTAACTTGTCTCCTCAAAGTCGTTATATTGTACAGCCGAATGCCCTCGCTAAATCTCCCACTTTGTTGTCCGTGTAGTATTTATTTTTCTAGCACTATTGACATAAGCAATCTTGACAGGCTTGCAAAGACGGAGCTACCGGAAGTCGCTTGGGACTGGAGCACCGGCTCATGTTCGTAAACCATTAAAGCGGTCATTAACCTTCAACTAATATATTTACATTATTTACGTGAACCTAATCACGGTAATTGCGGCTGGGTTTAGAGCTCAGCTCACTGATGTTGGAATGTTCGTTATTCTCGTGACTCGCTGACTGTGCCGCTGGCGCGAACCTTACACCTTCTTCTTTTTCTCTTGGCTCGCCAGGTGTCGCTCCACAGTTTGCAAATGCAACGGAAGACATTTCCGGACACAAGAATGTGGAATGCAAATTATATTATCTAGGAGATCATTGGAGATATAGACTTTTGAGTGTGTGATTGAGTGTACAAAACCGAACACGTTTACATTAACGGGAAACACTGTCAGAGCGACGGCATGTCACGGCAATCTACGGGTGGCTCGTTCAGATGGGGTTCGAAGATCCCAGCCGGAAGTGGATCACATGAAACTGCCTAAGGCGAGGTTTATTTCCGTTTCTTCGGGGAGGACGTTGTCGCGTCAAAATAATTGCCCACTTTGACTACCAAGCGTTGCGGGTCGCGGCTTCTTGATTAATTTCCTGAGCTAAAAAGCCGTTCCGCAAGTATCTCCAAAGAGATGACTTTTCTGACTTCCAAGCTTACGCACGCACTTCACCGGCCTTCTCGGTAGGGGTCTAAATACCACACGCGTTACACAATTACTAACAAGCTGGATGACCTCGAGGTCATCCTGCTTGTTCAATTAAACCGCATCAATCATGCATACGAATCGATATCGTGCGTAATTAGCGCCCACGTTTCATTACGGAGGGCGGTGTCATCCCTCCCCAGCGTCAGCACCGAATTAGCTATGCGCCCAAAGTCGACAATAAAAATAAGGCAATGTGGCAGCTGCATGAGGAAACTAGCAAGTCCACCCTCCCCGCAGATTAACGCAACTTTCACTCGCAGGCAGGCCTCTGGCGGCACCGAGTGGCGGTGGCTCATAGAAAGCAGCTGGCGTCGATGAGCGGATTCCTGATCGAGAGTCGTTGGCAGTAGCCTAATGTGCGAAAGAAAAAGTATGGCGGGGACCCCCTCTATAACTTTGCAAGTTCTCGAAGTGAGACGATTATAGACTTTCTGATTTTATTCCCCAGGTACTGCTTGCCTCCTTCGGCGCTTTAGCAAGAAGTGGAATACCGGGGAGCAAAATTGATATATAGGTATATTCGAGATAATAAAAACAACTGTTTCACCTGTTCTAGTATTCGCCAGGTCGTTTGCAGGAAGCCTTATGCAGTTAATTAAAACGTGCTTTAAATTATTTGCAAAAATTGCTGCTTTGGTACAGCCTAATGCAAACTCCATCGTCTCCAAAGAAATATACTTGCAAAATTATTTCAGTTCAAATTTCACGGCCCGCTTTTGACAATGGCGCAATACAGCACTATGACAGAGGACTAAGTCTCTGATAGGATAGCTTAGGTTGCTGTTGCCTTAGGGGTGGGTACTCGACGAAACCTGGGATATACATGTCGTAAAACTCACTACTGTGTGCACTTCCCAGTGAGCAGCATATCTGAATGAGGGTACTCGCAAAAGAATTTGTAGCACTTTTCTTTCTCTTTGTTTTTAGTAAACCCTTTTCTATCTAGTTTGTTCAGATGGACTTGACAAATGGGACGTGCGGAAGCAAAACTGAGGAATGCACCTTAAACTCTTGCTGCTCTAAAGATTGAAAAATATAATGGAAAAAAAAAGTCGGTTGTTTCGTTTTATTCGTATGAGGCGAAACGGGAGTACAGATTTAAACACAAATCTTAGACTGAGAAAAACGTGAATGGGGTTATAACCAGTTTGTCAGAAAAGAAACTTGACTGTAAACATTTTTGACGGACATCCGTCTGGGTAAACTTGGAACTCTAACCTCGCTTTAATAAAAGCAAAGAATCCGACGTTTCGGGGTCACCTCCGCCCCTTGATCACGGGCGACCCTTTCTGTCCACATGAATGAGACTGCATATTTGGAGTGCTCAAGTTTATCTTGATTCTGGTCCTTTATAATTTTCAAGAATTTGACGATTACGTGCACTATTAGTAGTAAATAACAAAAAATATATATGTATTTGTTTTTTTCTTTTCTTTTGTTTTCTTTCGTCGGCACACAGCCCCGCCGAAGCGGTTCGACTTCTCGTACGAGCGCCTTTCGCCGACCGTGACGGAGCTCTCGTGCGAGGTGGACGGCGTGTTCCCGCTGCCCACGCTCTTCCTGTACCAGAGCAGCGGCCGGGAGCTGGCGGCCAGGGCCCTTGGCGCGTCTCCGAGCGTGGCACAGACAGACGGCGCCTACCAGGTCCGTCTCACACACGTCGTGGAGAGTCGAACCCTCGAGGCTGGACTCGAACACGTCTTTGAGTGCGTGCTCTCTATCCCGGAGACGAACTTCAAGCGGCAGCGGAGACTAGAGTTTGAACCCGGTAAGACTATGGCCTTAAAGATGCCCGATAACTTGCTTCCCTGCAGGGTTCCTGGATGGCTCGAGCAGCGAAGGAAGTTTTGCGATACTCAAACACGAGGAAATGCTTCGACCTGTGTCGATGCCTCCCGTATTCTCTTCTCTAGGCTTGTCGGACGGTGAAAAATACAATGGGGTTCACCGCCCGAAAAGTTGCGCGCCGCCGCCGCTGCTTTAGGATGGGGGCGCCACCTTCGTTGGGCCGTTGGGGCAGGATAGAGAGCAAGATTGAAGAAAGCGTCCATCTCCAACCGTGGAAAACCTTTGAAATTTAATGACGGACATCTCCTGCGGCGATCGGTCGGAAGAGCGCATGCGCTGCCTTTTCGCGTGGTGAGGAAGAAAGCAGGATGAAAGGCGGAGACGTTGACAGACGATCAAAGCTTTCGTCGCTACCCTGCATCTCGTATTGCAAACACGGCCCATAAACCACGTGACCCCGGTGGTAGCCGCCCAAGAGTGTGTATTACAGAGTTTCCAACTCCTCGATCGTGGTCACTTGGGTTATGGGCAGCGTTTGCAATACGAGCTGCGAGGTGGGGCCGAAAGCGTCGCCCCCCTCCGAAGGTGTCGCCCCCACTCTTCAATCGGCTTTCTATATCCTCCCAACGTAAGCAGCGCCGTCTCGCGGCGCACACGAGCTTTGAAAAAGAGGAGGACACGACTGCTGCGGGCAGCGCTTCCGACAGGCATATAGTCTACGGGAGGCATTGCCTGTGTTCTGTGAAGACTAGCTCTCTAGCCAGGTGTCCTGGCTACTTAAGATTTTTTCCGTTTGGTTCGCCTTTTTCCACTCCTGCGGCATCGACACTCACGGGTGTGATCGTTCAGTTCCTTAGGTTAATTATAAATAGTATTACTTTTAATTAAACAGTGTTTTTGGTGTCGCGACTATTATTCGAGTGCGCGCCTCGTGACCTGTGTTGTAGTGGCACATGTAAAACCTTGATCCCAACATCGTGGAAGAAGAAGGAATACAATCGCAAGTATAGTTTAGTCTAAAAACAAATAAATTCAAAGCAAAAAATCTAGGCTTCCACTCGCATTGAAGACGGTAAAAAGAGCACGATAAAATCGAGAGCCTACAGTGCACCTCGTTATGTGGCTGTAATACGTCAAATGAATCGAGGTCAGTACGCACCTTAAATCAGAATGGAAATAGAAAAAAAGGATTTGTAGATAACAATGACGGTTTCTTTTTGTGTTGGTGTAGCCCAGAATTGACGACTTACCGCCTGAACTGCACCCGGTATTTCTAATGAGCGCGCTTAATCACGTAAGCGCAAGGTAAAACTTCCCCTGTCTCGAGAAGTTTGGAGGGAGTAAAAGTTGGGCGAGAATCGGAAACTGCAGCATTAGCGTTGTCACGTGGGTTGTTTTTCAACAAGTATGCATCTTAACTGCGCATGCGCACGATAACCGCAAATGAGGCCGAGAGTGACGCCATTTAGTCTTATGGAAGCCCTTTACTCCTCCCGGTCTAGAAATCAAAATTCAAGTCGCACATCACATTCCATCGCCGTGGTGAAGCGGGCTACTTCAGTTCGCAAGTCTATTTTTTCGATGTGTCACCGCATGTCTGAGTCTTTAAAGGGGCCCTGCAACAACTTTTTGACTGGTTTTTAATTTGCACCAAACTTAAGCGCACTGAACGTAGGAACTTAATGAAACTTTTCTTTTCGCAAAATTCGCTTTATTTTAAAAGTTATAGGCAAATTAGAATTACAAAAACAAGCAAAAAATAACCTCCTTCATGACGTCGTAGGTCCTGGCTTGAGTGGCCGTGAACTAGAGGAGGGATAGTGAGCTCATCGAGCTATCACGGCTGCCGCACTCCGTGTCGACGGCTCGAGAGGGCGCCACTAAAGCGTGTGTTGGATAGGCTGTATGAAGCGGGCGGCCAGGGCGGCTCGCGTTGCATTTGCTGCGCGATTAAAGACTATTTCGGCATAACACTGCATTGGCCACAAGCGACAGCAAACACGGGGTAACGATCAGTACAGAACGGGAGCCACCTCGCGCTGCCATACCACCAAATGGCCTTTCTACGCTCCGGGACCTTTCTACGCTCGCCGTTCGTCGGCGCCTCATCCCACTAGCCCTTTCTAATATGCGCCGCTTTTTCCCCTGCTTGGTGGCAGGTATGTCGACGGGTCATTTCTTGTTTTCGTACTTTATAAAGTGCATTTGTTTCTTTTCTGATCTAAAATACTGAACAAAAACTACTTTCATACATGATTGAAACGGTTCCCGACACTTATATTTTGTATCTCGACTAAAAGAAAAAGCTTTTAGCGGCTCTGACCAGTAGTAAGCCCAGGACCAAAAACGTCACATTTTGCGCGCTTTCGGTACCGCGGGTCGCCCTCGTCGGTGGAGGAGATTTCCGCGTCGTCCGGTTAAAATATGACGCGCTGATATTTAGTTACTCTCTCCGTACCCGCTGGCTTGCCCGAACCCCAAGAGACGTGGAAACCGGAAAAAAGGTAGACACTTAAATATGAATGCAGGGCCCCTTTAAGTAAGCACATTTTGTAAATAATTTGGTTCAGGCACGTAGAATATGATGGTTAACAACGGGTTGAGACGTAACCATTTGTTCTTACGAACAGGTGAATGTATACTATTTCTTAATTGCGCTAAGAATCCGCATCCCACTTTCACCGAAATGGGAAGGACGCCAATTGCTCGTTTACACTTGCGGATTCGCGGGCGGGTCCGCCCCGGCGAAAAGTAGTCTTTAGAGCCATTGGGCGAAATCGACACGTCGCTGATATAACATCTGGATCAGTCCGGGACCCATATCCAGATTTTCCCCAGCGATGAGTCAATTTCGCCACCCGGCTCCAAAATCCACTTTCGCCCTGCACACATCCGCTCTCGAAGTCGTAAGTGTGAACGCGCCATAAGTCAAAAACGTAGCGACGCTGTATTCCTCCTTATGTTTTTTTTAATTTCTGAAAGCAAGTGACAATCTTTGAAAAGCTTTTCATCGGATTAAAAAAAAAAAGAACAACAAACGACATGACTTTTGAGTCGAATTTTACTTTAGGGAAGTTTGGAGCCACGTAGGAACGGATTGTGAACGCTCAAAATCTCGGCGCTCCTCTGAAAGTCGATACATCCGCAGGGATTACCGCCACGACGTTGAACGCCTTGTAGCATACGCATCCGCCATCTTTCACGGCAGGTCTATGCTTGACAACAAATACGATTTTGTTGTTGTGATAATTTGCAAGGCTAAAGAAAATCATCTCTCTAGACTTCTTTATCGAAATAATTTGCACTAAGTCAAGTTGCATAGCGTTTTATATCGGAAAATGTCAGTTGAAGTGCAGCAGAGCTATCGTTCATGCAACTCTCCTCACTTTGCTTGCGCCGATAAAGACGACGTAGAGAGCGACTCTAGTTCAATGTAGCCTGTTGGGCAAGTTGGTTTACTCCACATACTGCATGTGTCATAGTTTCGAAGACTAAAAAATAAACACGACTTAGGACGTCTTCGTCTTTGCACTCGAGACTGGTGTGAAGAGTCTCTATGGTTCTGGTTGTTTTTGTTTCTTTACTTTATATCTTGTAGTGGCAAGATAATCATATAATTCATGGCCCATGACTATAGCTTGGTTTGGCGAAGAGACGGCAGCCCATCTTTTTTTTGTTAAAATCGGTAACCATTACTGTCCGAAGACAGTGCGTTTCGAGGCGACTTGTTCTTACCAAGATTGTCTAGCATACTCAAAGCAAATTAGCAGGCAAGATACGTTTGCATTTTCCCCAAAACAACCGCAAGCTATAAACACTTAACCTGTAAAAAAGAGAAGGCATAACAGAAGCTTATATCCCAACGCTTGTATACGCACTGATAATGTTGCACCCAGGGCGACCACTCTCATGCTTAAACTGGGAGGACCGTAAAGGTGGGGCGCTAACAATGTTAAAAGCATCACCAAGATTTTTTTTTTACGAGGACGTTGTTTATAATTAGCCCGCACAATATTCAGAGTCCACATGAACGGAAACGGTAAATAAAGACTCTATGAAGTACACACAAGAACAGAGTCACGGCTTTGTTCACTGCTACACCACCGCAAGCACTCAACATTTGAAAGATACTCCCGTGACCGCGTTTGCATTTGTGAAGGGCACAAGTGCGTTGCTCTGTTTTCATTAAATATTTTACATAAAGCGTACTATATCGGATTTACAAGGATGCATTTCTAGATCAGAATGAGTGCTATGGATATTTTTTTTAATCAATTCTCTAAAATAATCTTTCCTGAAGCTTCTTAAAGCGGGTGTAAGGTCGATTGCACTTTTCTTTTGCAGCAGTTCTCTTTCCAGACTCGTTTCTACCCTTCAGAAGTGAAGGGTGTTCCAACACCCTATTTTAAGATTAAAAGAATCTACTTAAAATAAGGGTGCTGAAAGCTTTAAGTGTTTTATTGCCCGTTTTGGTTCTTTAAACGTGGAAATCGTTTTAATGTGGAAGTTCTAACAGAAGCACTTGCTTTCCTGCTACGGTCCAAACATTCTAAACACATCCACAAAGGATACACTTTTTTGTTGGGAGACCAGCCTTTCAGCGTCCCTTTAATAATGAGACGGGCTGTAGGAAATGCTTCCAGCTGCATTCCCGATAACCTCGATTGGCATTTCCGTTGGAGGCGTTGTTCCCCTTCCGCCCGCAATCTCGAGCGTTGCCACGTTCATCTGCACCCAGAAGAGGAAAGGACGACTCGGAGAATGTATTGGTAGGGAAAGAATGAGCATTGCCGGGAGAGCACCGAACATAGCCATGGTCCTGCAACGAAAGTTATTACAGCCAGCCGAGAAGCTATTGATCGCGAGGAGTCGACCTGAGGCGTGAGCATGTGAAGGGTTTCTTCACTAACAATATCGCCTTTTCAAGCTTTCTAACTGTTTATAGATTTTATACTGACGTCCCCGTGTATAAATTCAGATGTTTCAAAATCCAGCGTATAACAAGTGCGGGAAATAAATCTGGAATGTTTGGTATCCACTACACAAACGAGAGAAAACGCGCAAATGGGATTATCACGTGGGTGTATGTGTTTAATGTTTTGATAATTTCAGTGACCTCGCTCAAGCATTATAGCAAAGTGGTTAATTGGGCTAGTCGGTTCATAGTTTAAAAACTATAAAAGCTCCGAAAACAAGGACCAACAAGAGGTTAGAAAACGCCAGGCCCAACTAACCAATTTGCTGCAGTGCAGTTAGTTTACAACAGGCTCTTTTCTATGCGCATTGTGTTGTCTTACTTGCTGGTGCATGTTATTTGCGGCGATTTTATATATTATAAATAAAGCATTACAAAATATAAATTAATATTTGGGTATATCGCACTTTGTTTGGAGACAAGCCAGCAAAAACTATCTGTAAATTTGCTAAAAGTGTATTTTGTCAGCCTGCCCTTTTTTTAACTGAGGTTTCTGAAAACGCATGTCGCATAAAAGTGGACAAAATACACTTTTAGCAAATTTACAGATAGTGTTTTTACAGATAGTTTGATACAGTTTTTTTATTTTTTAATGTAGATTAAATTTGAAGAGTTTATAACTTGTGGAATACTCGGGAATTTAAGGCTTGACTTCTACATTCTAGTTTGAAGCCATTGACTGCTTCAAATTAGAATGTAAATCTATGCACCTTTCCATAAAAGAGTGCCAGGGCGCCTTCATTGCTGTGTTTGTTCGTTATGCACGCGCACATTCTGGCTTTCCACAATTGCGAGAGAGCGCGGGATGTGGACTGAGATTTTTGTAAACGGTGGAAACGTGCATGCTGGTAACACAAAAGCTCTACAGTGGATGTCAGCCATACAAACAGTTATACAACCGAAGTTCCCCACTACCAATCTCGGCCTCGGTGGAAGACCGCAATTCTCGGTAAAGTCGTGACGCTAATTCCAGTCACACGCGCGCGCCACTCCGATAAAGGCTCGGAAGCTGACGCGGATTCTGTATTGACGCACGCGCCGTGCAAACAGCTGCACCCAGTCTTTCGGCGTTGACAGAATGTCCATGCCCTATGCTTCGTCTCACTGGAAGACGAACTGCTGGGGACTCTACGAGTCGTCGGAGCCAGTCCAACACGGAGAGAGTGCGACGTGAGCAGTCGCGGTTGGGCGCGACGACACAGGAAGCGTTAAATCACGTGGCACTACAAACGCCGCCTATTGGCTGGGATGACTTTTAGCGACGGCCGAGGTCCGTTTTAGCGTAAGACGGAGTGTGGACGCGGCTGTAATTGGACCCTAGTGTTGGGGCTCCTTGCGATGGCGGAGCGGGGGGCGGTGGGGGAGGGGGGGGGCGTACACTGCGCACTTTGGCGCTATTTCCCGACTCTTTGTTCTGCCGTCCACTTAGGCAAGCAGAGCCTAATTAAAACGGGAAGTTCTTATTCCATGTCACGTTTGCACGGACCGTCGCGTCTCCATTTTTGTTTTCTGTCCTACGTGTGTCTTTAATAAAGGGATGCTTCTGATCCCTGCCGTTCTTTAAAAGCTTCGCTATGTTATCTTTTTTTAAATATATTTTTTGCTGCGATGACGTCGTTACAACCTGAATTGTTCACTATAGTTATTGTTTCTCGCTGCCTTTGTTTGGCCTTGATTGCGTAATTTTAGCTTTTCGAGCTTTCAGCGTTTTCAGTTTCAGCACGTCCAGTCTGGCTGTCCCAAAGAACTCAGAGGCACGACCTCATTAATTATTTACTAAATCGATCATAAAAGAAAAGTGTGTAGTACGGGAATAATTCTTGAAACTGGAATTTATATAAAAAGAAATTCCCATCTTTGTTTTGTTTTTACTCATGCTCAAATACATTTACATTGGCTCTCTTAAGAAAGTACGGCTGAAGGTTGACCTCTTTGAATCATTTTCCGATAAAGATCGGCGGATATCTCCTATCGTTATTTGAGTATAATATACATATTGTTTTAGTTCCCTGCGTTACATAATTTCATTATATTTTTAAGCCTAGGAAATGAATAAAATAAATAATATTCAATGCATTTTTTTAGCGTCACTAATTACTGGATTACTGTTTGGAGGAAAAAAAAACTACTGCTTCATGAAGTAATATTTAAGAAACAATTGACTTTGTTTTTATTTCCTTATTCGATGGAGTTTGATGTGGTTTATTTTATAACTGTACGAATGCCTGCTTCTCTTGAAACGTATATATTCGCATTTTCGAAAACCACGTGAACCGTTTACAACGGTTATATATAAAACGATCAGAATTCCCGTAAATATAGACACTAAAATAATAAGAATTGTTTGTTCCCAAGAAGGAAAAACCGGAAATTGTGTTTCGTTAAATGTCCCACTCTCGGAATTCTCTATTTTTAGTTACAACCTCTGAGTTGGCATTACGCTACTCTAATGCCGGCGGTAACATCTCACTTTTGCATGCGGATGAGAATATTTGAAGACATTGTTCTCACAGCATTGAAAGCATATTTAATGTTTAATTAAATTTAAGAAACAAGTCATCATTCATCATTATTCATTAAACCTTGAAGGCCCTTACGGGCATCACACAAGGTGAGGTACTCGCTGAAAAAAGCATTATATAAAATAACAAACAAAAAGTGGGTTACATGCTGGAGAACATTGTTAAAGCAACAAAAACAGGGAAAGAAATAAACGCTCAAAACATCTTTAGGAACATCTCACAACACTCAAAACTACTTTAGGAATCTTAGTGAACGCCCATGTACTCAGACTTGGGAAGAAATCCGTTACAACTAACGAATTATACTTGCAATTCTTTACTTTTTTAAGTAATTTTGTAATTGTCACGTTACTTTTTTCCGGAAGTAATTTGTAATGTAATTTCGACAGAATATTGATAACGGATTACTTTAATTACTCGTGAATTAAAAAAAATATGAGCATAATGCAGTAACTTGAGCAATACGAGCAGAACATTCAGCAGCATAAAAGAGTAAGGTCAACAAAACAGAAAACATCAGGAAGGAGAGAACAGCCGAAAAGAAAACATGATTTTTTGTATGACCGGTCGCTAAAACCACCAGAAAAACGGGAAGGGCATGTACAAATATAAGAAAATAAGTAAGTATGTAAGTAAGACAACACCAAGCAAGCTCTCCGTCTCCTTCCATTGTGTTTTTCTTTTTCTACTCCCGGGCTCGAGAAAGCTCTTCGTGCTTATATGTTTTTGTCTTTTAAGCCGTTTCACCCTTTCCAACTTCTTCAACGTCTCCCACCACCTGCACAGACATCAAACACGGGTCCCCACTCCCTCGATTCGTGGGTTTACAACTCGTGTAACGGACGACGTAGCCTCGCGCGAGCGGATCGAATCCTCTTTGCCTTTGATATGCGCTACTGTATTCTAGTACGCTCTTGAGGCACGGTTGAAAAGCGCCCGGCATGAGGCTAAGAACATCGTCTTCGAGGGTACAAACGATACTTCTTTTGGTTTACTTGTCTGGTCATGGTGGTCGAGTCTACTCCTCACTTTACAGTCAACTGTCAACATTTAAGGCTGACAGAAAAAGAGAGAAGGCGTAAAAGTTGTGTGATGCTCTATTTTTTTAGAGACCGATGGCCACCGCTTCTCTCGCTCTCTATGCCCTTTCCTTCCCTGGTCTCCACGAATATTGGTATGAAAGTGAGAACCGATAAACAATCGATAACACGTAACCGCCACTTTTTCTCTGACTGGTCCAGTTTTCGGTCATGAAGTGTCCGTCGTCTTCATGTCTATCCGTTAATAAGATGTTCAAAATTCAGGACATTAAAGAAAACGGAACCTAGAATTTCATTGCATACCTTGCTTGCCAAAAACAAAAAAACAAAACAACACAGACACAGATTGTCATCAGCAAGTACAACGAACTCTAAGCTACGGAAACACATTAAGGTAAGCTGGGACAACTGCATTCTGCATTGGCTTTACATTGTAACGTAGGAGCCAAGCTTTTTTCTTTTTGTGAATAACAGGCGAAACGTTTGAGCCAAAAGGGCGCTTTCGTAGATCGCTTTTTTAGCTCCGTATCTCGTAGCGGAGGTAGACGCTGCTACTGAGCATGCGCACCGCTAGCTTTGTCTGCACAATTCTAGGGATCATTTCCGGAGGCCGTAAGCTAGCCGCATGGCGGTTGCGGTTGCAGCTTTCGGTGCCTTGTCAGCTTACAGGTGAACGGAGTGCACCTACTCTTTCTCTTAAATACAATATTTTATTTTTACAAGGACTATCAAAACACGGGCGTATGAGAAATAATATTACTGTTGTATACTTTTTCTTTAAATATCAATGTTGTTTCTATTGTTTTCTATGTAAGTGTACGGAAAAAGTAATGTGAAAGTAATTTGTAATATAACGAGTAAAGCAATTCCTTACTTCTCAGCGAAAGTAATTTGTAACGGTGATCCATTATAATTGAGGCTCGGTAATTTGTAATTGTAATCCACTACATTTTTCAAGTAACGAGCACAAGTCACCATGTACTGCATCTGGTGTCGCATATAGTCGGAAAACAATAAACAATTCTACAGTGTGCTCTGTCGCGGTTCAAGAAAGCACTTCTCTAAATATTGGATTCACCTAAGTTTTTCTATTAGCGCTCTATTTGTGATTTTGAATATATTCTATATCTATCTATATTTATTTGGAAAATATGCAGATGAATTAATTGTACATCGAATGTATCAAAAAGTTTACGAAACCGCCGAGAGTCAAAATTCATGCGGAGCCATATATATGTGCGCCGAACGCTCCCAGCCATTCGATTGGGTCGTCTGCGTTGCCGTCCGACGTTTTCCCTGGCAAATTGTTTGGCCCCATTTTTAGCAGAAAAGGAGCTACGCTTTGTAATTTTACTATATAAAACCGACCTTTGAAAAACACCTTTAACGAAAAGTTTCGGTTGCTACGTGCAGGCGGCGATCCTTACGGCCCGTAGCCAAGGGGCCGAAGGCGTATATATAACGAAGTGAAAAGCTCACGGTGGGAAACAACAAAGAGCGGAAGTTTAATCGACAGTTTCGCCGTGAGACTCGGCTTCGTCAGGAGATGACAACATTACTGAAAAAAGTAACCAATTACAATTACTTTATCGAAAGGTGTAACTGATTAAAATAATAAATTACTGCATCACGAAAATAATGAAAAAAGTACCAGAAAGAAATGTATTGATTTTGACCTTACTTTTTAAATTTTTTATCACGAAATAAAAAAACGCATACATATGTTCAAAGTGGTAACATTTTGTTTCTATTTGTCATGAACACCTTGTTAAGTTTCAACAGCAGATGTCGTTCGAGGGTCTCGTCAGTGATCTTCACACATTTCCTGGTGAAGATTGCTGCAACGCTGAAGACCCTCTCGACGGATGCGCTTGAGGGAAGAGGAATTTTGTATCGCACAAACGCTGCGTACCAGTTCGTGGTTGCAGAGTGCTTCAATGGACGCTTCCGAGTTTTCTGGGACGCGATGCGCTTCACTGTTGCGACCGCCGGATCGTAACAACCCGTACGCATAGGAAAGGAGGCACTCTCGACAATTCGACGGTAAAAACGTGGCTGAGCGCGTTGAAATTCTAATCCTTCTGGTATCTTGGTATATCTTTTCTCGTTATTTAGCGGTCAATAAAAGTGTCCAACGTTGGTGCAACATTGACGAATGACGCATGGGCTGGCAGGGCGATTGTTTACGTAAGCAAACTCAACTCAATCATTTTATCTCTTTTGTAAACATATATTTGATTACTTGTAAATGAGTACATAAACATAGGAATTAAAATACAGCGAACGATGCCACAGAAAAAAACATTTGAAGCTTTAAAAGTTACAATAAAATGTAATTTATTTCAAGTATACATTGACTTGTAACTCGCAACGCACAAATCTGCTCTAGTTGTCGCTAGGCCTAATAAAAATATCCCGTTTTTTATTGCTTCGCGATAGTCCAAGTGACCTATTTTAATTTATTTACATACTTTCGCTCTACGTGCTGTATGCAGGAAGCCTGGTTGGGGGAGCGAATCAGTCGCAACGGCGGCACACCCTGTGGAATTCACTCTCGGCAGCCACTGCGGTATTGGCCGCTGCCAAGGCACGGGCGTAGCAGGAGAGTCAACGGAACCACACAAAGAACAACTAAAAGTATGTATACACTTTACGTGAATATTACTTTTCATGAACGTCTGACGTGCTCCCTATTTCTGGAATTTTCCAATGTGTCACTAAACACAAATATTTCATAGAAAAAGTTTATTTCCGCTGAAAGATTATATTTTTCGTTTGGTTTAATAAAAATAAGTTATCGGAAGTGATGTGAATCTAAATATGAATGCTGTGTTGTTGTTTGTTAGCTCCAAGGTGCAAAAGCTAAAACACATCCGCCACCAAATTGAAAAAAAAAATGACACTGATATTGCTAATGTGTTTCAAAACAGATTAAAAGCTGTGTAGAGCTACATCTCGTGCGCAAAGTCAGTGCTCAAAGCAAAAAGAAGTGAGACACAGTAAAATTGGATGCGGGTATATGCTCCCAGTAAAAAAGCAGAATGGAATGCAAACATGAACCTCCATAACATAAGACCTAACGATGTATTTCTGGTTTTCAGTCTCCACTCGAGCGCAAAGTGAAGCGACCTCACGAGTCGCTCAGAGGATGAAGACACCAGCCGTTTGGAACGCCCAGACCCCTAACCTTCTTCAAATCCAACCACTGCAACATTAAAAAAGAAGCTCCTTTTCACCACGTCGTTTCCCAACAAGAATTTAGAAATAGTGTCGACCAACATCAGTGCCTCCCCACATGGAACATGGATTCTTCGGTCCATATTTTCTGAAGTCGTGAATACTTTTGTGCGTGCCTGTGTGTGTTTCTGGTGTCTGTATGTGTAATTTGTTGAACACTGCACGTATCGACGACGCTGAACTCTGAAGGACTTCGCTGCTGATGTGCCCACACGCAAACTTGGGAAGGTCGGTGCCGATCTCCACACACCTCTCGTGTAATATTTTCGTTCCTCGTTTCGTGCTCACTGTTTGCATTTTGGTATAGAGAAACTAATTTTTTTCGGTACAATGAAAAAAATTATCGTCACTTGTTTAACATACCTTTTCGGAGTTATAGCTATTCTGATAGTTAAATTACTTTTTTGTCTGTGAAACGTAAGCACACTAACCGAGCAGTGGCCAGTTTTTAGGGTAACTTGTTTGATTCACGTAAAATATTTTTGTGTGAGGGCATACGACTTGTTTTAAAGGAAGTAAACGGTTTTGCATTTCCTTAACATTTCCAGATGATTGGTTGAGGCACCTGTGTTTATATTTATGCGTTGCACACATCTTAGGTGGAGCCAAAACAAGAAATTATAATCAAGGTAGTTTGCTGTAGCTCCCAAAATGTCTGCGATTTCAAAAATTGCTATACAAAGTTGGCAACGTTTGCGAAAATTGTATTGGCACTGCGCAAGAGTTCGTTTGCAAATGATGGATTTTGTCTCATTTCAAAAACTAAGTACCCGACTGATGGTCTTAGTAATTTTTTTATTATATTTACTAGACTCTACTACTACATTTAATCGCTTTTTTGGGCGTACCACCTACTCTCGACTGTCACGTTTTTCTTCGGGACAATTTCTGTGGTAAACTACAGTTCAATTAAAAAGTTATTAATACTTAAAACATAAGTGCGAGCTTGTAAATCGATATGATTCGTTACAGCGGTATTTTCTTTAATGTGCTTGTAACATTTTAATAGCTAGTGAAAAAAAAAAGATGAAACACAAGAGGACTCCGATCTCCGTGTGTTTTTTTATTTGCTCCAATGCATTTAAATGCAACAGATTTGCATGCACTAGCCAGTAAGATCGTCTAGTCAATTAATCCAGAATGCACTTCCAGTTGCAGACTCTTAGTTTCTAATGGTCGGCGGCACAATAAGTACACTTCGAATGTTTTAAAGAGGACGGGATCGCCACGGTATCTTCGGGACGGCTGAAATGGATATTATTCAGCCTATGACACTACATCATACCTATTTGTGGTATTACTTTTTTTTGCGTGTTTTGTTGGCATTAAAATTTCGTGGTGTGCACGTTTTCAATTCTTGTTTTACTCTATACATTATAGAAAAAAATTGTAGCAGAAACCAGTATTGTTGGCTGTCTATGAATTGTGATAGCATTCGTCTACCACAACCTCAGGGAAGACGGCTAAGCCGACGTCGAGGAGGATGTCATAGAGAAAGACATCAAAGACGACGTCATGAACGACCTACAGGACGATCTCTTGGGCGATCTCAATGACGACCTCAAGGACGACGTCTGGAACGACCTGTAGGGTGATCCTAAGGACGACCTCTAGGACGACATCAAGGACGACGTCAAAGATGACATCTAGGACGACCTCTAGGGCGACATCGTGGGCAACCTCTAGGACGAACTCTAGGACGACCTCATAGACGATGTGGAAGACGACGTTGAGGACGACCTCTAGGATAACCTCAGGGACGACCTCTGGGACGACGTCGAAGACGACGTCAAAGTCGTCAGGTCAATCGAAGGGGTGCGAATGTGAAGAAGTATGAGAATATGAGCTGAAATAATCTTCTGCGCATACGTACTGTGCATTGGGAGTCCAGAAACGGCTAGATATCCGAGAGCGCGGGGGGGGGGGGTAGCTGAGTAATGCTATCGCATTAAAAGCTCGTTCAGAAAACAGTCAGTCTATTTTTTCATTTATTTATTCATTTATTTCAAATACCCTCAAGGTAAGTATATCGCAGACGGAAGAAATCTGTAAATTATTAACTACAAAGTGCACATATTATTAATAGCATGTTTAAACAAAAAAATATCAGTAATGTTAGCAATTGAGGCGGGATGATAGAACGATCAGCGTCTTACCAAATGCAATCTTATCTCATCTCCCATAAAATATAATTAAAAAATAGTTTACAGGAGGTGTTTATCAGATAGCCGTAAATTTTTGAATTTTCAGGACTCTTAAAATGATAATGGGTTAGAAGTTTCATGACTGCAGAGGTGTACTGGTCCTAATATGGCCAAAGTATAATCGCACAGACCGTCACTGATTAAGAAGGTTCTCTGTAGCGGTGTAATTACGAGGATGAAAGGGGACTATTTCTTTCAGGCTTGCCTTCGCAAAGTTTCATGAGGTAATTGTTTGATCGAAACCACCCGTTTGACGACAGCCGAGAGTGGCTCATGGGTTGGAAACGAGAAATGCTTGAGCACTCGATTTTGGCTCGTAAAAAATGAATGTCTCGGCGAACACTCGGGTAGTGGCTCATGTCCCAGCACTGCGGTAATGAGAATAGCCGAACTCTAACAATGCCTGGAGCTCAGCACGCGTCTTCTACTTTGAAAACACCAGCGCGTGGGTATGAATAACGTTGGCGGCATAGGATAGGCACCAAGCCATGTGGCCGCTTGTTCAGGCTCCGAGTTGAGGTAATGAACGATGCTCATACTTCGGGATTCTGCGAACCTCTCTTGGTTCATCTAGAACGACAAACACGGAAGTGACTCAAAGCTGGTCAACAAGAACAGAGACCCCCTGCCAGATCTGTACACAACCTTCATACCTGAATAGCCAAACTTTCCCTGCAACTCTCATTTGCCCTTTGCGTTACTGAAGATGCCTCCCGCATGAGAGGCGAAATGTTTAATGAAACTGTTATTTTTGTTGTGTCAAGCCGCTTTTGTTATTAAAGTTATCATGGTATAAAGGACGCTCCCAGCGATGCGCCTTGGTTGAACTTAAAGCCTGTAGATTAGGGATCTCTAACCCACAGGTTACCTCGGGGCAACCTACGCAGTTGCACACGAAAAAGGCTCTGTGCGTAAGTGAAAAAAAAAAAAAAGTGTAGTATTCATGCTCCTGGTAGCAAAACTAAATAAGTCCGGTGGGGCACTTGGCCGGCCACGCGGCGGCGAGTTCCAAACTTATGGGGGGGGGGGGGGGCGGTTCCATTTGCCGTCTTGAAATGAGACGGACTAGCGTTGCCACAGTCATTAATCGCCCGAGTTGTGGTCAGCCAGAGTCGTGGTAATAAAGCCTTCCTAAGTTCACGAAACGAGTTGTCTGGTCGCTCACCTGCGGCGGGCGGCGGAAGTCGAACCCCACAGACTCTAGTACAATTTCGCGTCCACACATCGACATCTTAAATTATTTGTATCTGTTGCTCTTAACCTATGGGTGCTATGGGGGTGAACTTGGTCTAAACTTTGTCAAACTTTCGCTCAAAACTTTGTAGTTTATTGAACTTTTGAAATTAACAGGTTCGAAAGTTCTAAAATGATCGAATTTCTTAGCCTGATGAGCTGGAAAGGTCGAAAGTGACAAATCTCATAGCGCGACAAAATTGTAATTTCGAAAACAATGGAATTTTTAAGCGCCAGAAACCCTGAAATTTGGAAAGCTTTGAATGTTTTATGTAATAGGTTCGACGTCTAGAAACGTTTCGAACCTTTCAAACCATTTGTCCGATCTTCGAGCCGCCGATTCACACAAATTTCGCGGCATCTCTACTCATATTTAAATTTTTTTTTAACAAATGCCATTGCATTAAAAAGCAAGAAAAAAGTAAGGCAGATTTACTGCGTTATTAACGTTAGGCAGTGGTTCTAAATACTATTTACCGAAAGTAGACAAATCGTCTCATGACCCCTTTAACGTGTTTTCCCACTTTATGACAGTGAAAAATTGAGTCAGCTAATGCAGCGCAGTTTTAACCACGCAGGCCGCATATCTTTTGTAGAGGTTTGACCACTGTCCGAGGCACCGAAGTAAATTCTGAGGACTGAGTGTATAGAGCGGGCTGTAGGAAACCACGGAGCCGACCTTGGAAGGAACTGATGATACGCAGGTGAGCGAACTACCCGAGCTACAGCAAAACCTCCTAGGCAGCAGAGCCGTGTTGCCGAATTTTCAACACCTAAAAGAGGACAGCACTGGGCAAAGATTGTCCACGAGTGCTGCGTCTGCCTTCGGGTGGGGAGTCGGTCAATTAGTCAGAACACCAGTCCCAGTGGATCGCTGACGGAGCAGTCCTGTTCGACTAGTGCCGAGAGGTTCCCGGTATCGAAGCTGTCAGCACTACTATGACGCCCGGAACGAGTCTTAGCGTCCTATACCACCCATTCATCAAAAGTGGTCGCAAAGTGGCAACGAACGACGGCACAAAAGTAGGAGTGTCATGCCGTTTCAGACGTTGCGATCCTAGTGGTTGGGCGTAAAAATTCCGGCGAATAGGAAAAGTGAACACGAGTGCCACTCTCGTCGCGGCGAACTCCAGGCTACTGAAGCTTCCGTGGACTGTCGAACTGGAGCGATACTGCAGCGAAACAGGGGTCTGCAACATTCACCAACCGCTGCTGGGACACCGCCATAATCGCGGTCGGTGACAGCATAATACTTGTATGACTTCTTCAGGTGGAAATCGAGGGGCCACTTTTTTGCACGTGGTAAACGCACCAGCCGGAGACTGGTGCATGTATCAGTGACACCTGTAACCATTGTGTCACTGACAGCTCGTTGACAGCACAAAAAAACGATATATATGTCTTGTTCACCCTGTCTTATTCGTTATTGGCTCTTCGGCGTTTTTACTGGCTAATGGAAGAGCCTCATTAGTTGCTACGCGATAACATGATGCTCGTAACTAGTCACGCCAGGCTGCCAGTGACCGCAGATGTTGCAGGGGTGGGCACGTTCTCCTACGCACTTCGCGCGCTGCCCTGTGTAGTTTTTGCTCAAATGTCTATCGTGGTTAGTGGAAACGGAAAAATAATTGACTCCAACCAAAAAATAAACTCGGACCCAACGTTTCAAAACCAGTTCGGTTCCTTCTTCAGGGGCGATTGATCTCGTGCGTGGGAGCAGCCTCGTCTTCTTTGGTTGTACGAATATCTTCTAATCGCGCTTCCGCCTTGCCATCCAGTCTTTTTCTAATCACGTGTCGTAGTCCACTTACATAAACAGATGGTAAGGTACCCATAGATCTGTTGATATTTCCTGGTGTATTTTGGATGTGCCATGATTCAAGGTGATGTCTTTTTCGAAGATTGGTTTCAACATCAAGAACGGACGCGTTCGCGAAGTCTATCGGATGGTCAAAAGTGTTACAGCGCTCCGCAAGAGCACTGCGTTTTCGGTTGAATTTGCGTACATCGTTCTTGTGCTGGCGTAACCTTTCCATAAAGTTTTTTTGTTTCGCCGATATAAGATGCAGGACATTTTAAGCAGAAGATCCGGTAAACAATTCCCGGTGCTTTTTCCTTTGGGGGCGATCTTTTGGTCTTGGCATGAAACGTCCAAGAGTGGATACCGGTTTGTGAGCCACGTGAATGCCTTGTCTTTCGAGCACCCGTGATAGTGCCTCGCTAGTACCTTGAACGTAGGGAACGCTGATGCGTGATGGGGCGATGCGGTGCAGCTCCCTTTGGTTGTGAGTTTTGGCGAGCGTGAGCCGTACGTTTGGTGACTTGTCGGATGAACCTTGTAAGATAGCCGTTCTTTCTCCGATCAGCGATCACACCCTGCTCCTCGCTTTTCCTGTCAGTTTTTGAAGAACAGATAACAGCCGCCCTGGACATGAGTGTTGCAACGACTGATGCCTTGACAAGGCATCAGTGTGACTCGTTGGATGGTTCGACTGAAAATTAAGGTAGCGTCCGGTGTGAGTGGGCTTCCTGTATACCGAAAACTGCATCTCCTCCCCTTGCCTCATCACCAGTACATCAAGGAATGGTAAAGTGTTGTCTTTTCCCGTTCCACGGTGAACTGGATGTCGGGCTCGATGGAGCTGAGGTGAGCCAGGAAGTTATCAACTTCTGATGTTTTCAATATACAAAAACAGTCGTCCACATAACGCATGAACACCTCAGGTCTGTTGGTGTAAAGGACTGTAGCGCTCTTTGTTCGATGTTTTCCATTGTCAAATTTGCAGTGGTGACAGATATGAATGCACCCATCGCAGTTCCGCTGGTTTGTTTGTAAAAGTCCCCTTTAAAGCAAAAGTAGGTGCTGCGGAGGCAAAATCAAGAAGGCGGCACAGCTCGTCCACGCTGAGGCTGGTTCTGGTGCTGAGTTCGGAATCTGATTCGAGAACCGCTCTGGCTGTGGAGACTGCCAGGGGTACTGGAACGCTGGTAAAGAGGGACACGACATCTAACGACACCATGCTGTGTTCCCTGTTGACCTTCACTTCCGACATGCGTTCAACGAAGTCACCGGCATTGCGGACATAGGTGGATGTTGTTCCAGTGAGAGGCGAAATTATCTGGTGTAAGTAGTTTGACAAGGCCCGGAGCGGAGAGGTGGTGAAATCTACTATGGGTCGCAGAGGAACGTTGATCTTATGAATCTTGGGCAGTCCATAGAAGCCCGGTGCAGAGACATTCCTGCATATGAGCTGTAAGTAGAAGCCTTTTGAATCGGGGTGGTTCCTGAAAACATCTGCCAGAGTCTTGTTCAGGCCGTCTTGGACATGGTTTAATTTTTACAACTGAAGATTGAGCTTGATATCACTTGGTTAGCTCAACATCTTTTATTATATGGTGGTCGATAAAATGCCCCTATTATGGCAATCCAATAGACCCTTTCCGAAATTCAGTCTGGCCACTTTGATCACTATCATCATCAGCGGAACGGCATCGGTGCCCTACCAATGGCGGCCTTCTAGTGACTGATAAAGGAAGACGTTGAAGATGCTCCTAGATGCTCCTAAGCGGATCTTGCGAGGCCTGTACATTCGGGGGTCAGTACGACGCGACGTGGGAATGGAACACAAGAGCTACGTAAGCGTTCATTTCTAACTTAGATTCAGTCAATTTGTGGGCGGCACACAATCGTCTTTAAACCCATTTGGTGGATAGAAATTTATCGAGGCATCTGTCTGGGTTGGAGCTTTGTTCTCATTGCAAGTTCTCGGTCTCCATCAAACTGAAAATGGTCGAGAAAGAACACATATTGAACAATCCCTCGCGTGCCGTTGACTTGCGAAAGTGACGGTGCCCGAAGAAATACAAGCTCATTACCGCCATTGGTATGGCAAAAGCAAAACTGCTATACGAACCACCAGATGGCACTGAATTTCGGAAAGGGTCTATTGCTCCTTGTAGTCATCTTAAAAATAAAAACTATAAATTCCGAATATTTAGCCCAGCAACTTAAAAACAATTGGCAAACTTCTTACCCCTTTCACTTCAAATCGACGATAGAGGAGAGGGGGAGGTATGAGGCAAATTTCATATAATTTTTAGCATTTTTTTGTAAACATGGGAACAAGTTGAAGGGGTCTAAATGTAAGGTGAACTGTTCTTCTCGGTTGCTGAGTAGCACGGTGTGCAAACTCATATAGAAAGGTGAAAAAACAATTAAACACATTTACAACTCCCTGTAATGGCGAATTAGAGCGCAGCTCTTGAGGAGGAGGAGGGGAGGGTATGCGCCTTCTCCTCATCCGTACCCTCTCCTCCTCTCCTTCTCGCATCCTCCTCCTCTCTCGCGGTATTTCGATTTTGCGAGATATACCGTGCTAAACGATCTGAGAAAGATATGTATACTTATATTTAGATATCCTGGTTCCGCCGTATATTTTGGCTTTCGGGGGGTGTCGTACGACATTGATTCATTTGATTAAGTTTGGTTCAATCATCATCACATTTTCGAATATATATATATCTCTTTCTCAGATTGTTTAGCACGGTATATGGCATATTCGAAAAACCTCAAGAGAAGAAGGGATATGTATATATATATATATATATATATATATATATATATATTAATTGGTATTCTCCATCACCGCTTGTCCTGAGAAAGCAAATATATTTCTCACATCTGGAAGCTCCACTCTGTCTGCCTTCTACCGGTGCCAGGAAACAGGACAGCAGGAGCAAGCCGGGAGAACGCGACAGCGTTAAAGTCAACACTTTGACAAAGCACGTGATACTCTCGATGCCATCCTGCTTGCTGTCGGCTCTGTCGAAGACTGCTCGGCGTTTTGATTTCCTCAGCAGCATTCTTGAGAGTACTCCACCGAGATGGCACAGCAGAACAGCGAGTGCGCGTCCCTCGGGGCCACTGAAATGTTTTCCTGCATGATGAGTATGAAGTTCTTCGTCTTGCACAAAATATTTGGTGAGTGCCGTAGGCGAGAGATTCAGAGCTACCACGAGCAAGCCGTTGTCAACCTTAGCGGCGCACAATTTACCAACTTCGTCAGACATGCCACAGAGATCGATGGGTACAGCACAGACCCGTACCCATGTAGATGGCTACTTCAATAGAGAGTACACCGCGTTTTCATACGTGCCTCTGAGTGATTTATGAATGGTTTTAAAGTCACGAATGACGAGGTGAAACAAAGGACTGAGGAAACTGAAAAGTTTAATGGGGCGAACTTGTGCTCAAAACAAAAGTGAACGGAAGATAACAACAGAGCGTCGCGGGCGTCGAAGTTGGCACAACAGCAGGATCGAACGCTAGGGCGGGACTGACTCCGCTTGCCATGCGGTGTCCCTTATGTACCCTCGTGGTTTTCTGCAACATTCGCCGTAGAACTTTCGGTGCGCAGAACATTCGAAACTCGATCAGACGAGAATGTTCTCGAACTTATGAGAACGCCAAGTTTAAAAAATAAATGAAAGGACATCCCGGTGACTGGAATTGAACCTAGCCCTTCCGCGCTACAGTCAAGAGCGGTAACAATTCTGCCACGCACGGGCTCGCTCCTCGACGCGCGTGGCATTACTGCCCCCTTTAAAAGCCCATCGTCTCGGTGCGACGTGTTTGGAAACATCAAAACAAACACAAATAATGGCGAACTACGGGGACTTGTACAACACAATCCTATCGAGAGTAGTACAAAACGCAGTTTAATGTCCTATTGATTATAGTACGGCTTGAGGCGCACGACGCGGACGACTTCCGGTTGTGGAGGGCGGCGTGATGAAGTCCGTGTTCTGTCGGGCATCACCACGTAGTTCAGATCTCCGAGTCGACGAAGCACTTTGTAGGGTCTGAAGTAGCGCTTCAAGAGTTTTTCGCTGAGACCAAGAAGGCAGATCGGTGTCTACACCCACACCTTGTCTCCTGGCTGGAAGTGGACGTCCCGACGACGAAGGTTGTTGCGGCCAGTTTCGACACATTGTCGGGCTTCAATCATCCGGAGTCTGGCGAGCTGACGGACTTCTTCTGCCCGCTGGGAAACCACCTGGGCGTCGTCGCTTCCGTGGACAGCCGGTCTGTGGGGAAACATCGCGTCCAGCATTGCCGTTACTTTGCGACCATGAAACAGTTGAAAAGGTGTAACCCCGGTGGTCTTTTGCACGGCCGTGTTTTAGGCAAATGTGACGTACGGCAACACTACCTCCCGTGTCTTGTGCTCCACTTCGACGTACATGGAGATCATCTATACGATGGTCTTGTTGAGTCTTTCCGTCAGCCCGTTGGTCTGCGGGTGGTACGCCGTGGTGCGACGATGGCTGGTGTGGCTGACACGAAGGGCTTCTTGTGCAGCTGGGCCATGAACGAGGACCCACGGCCTGGGATAAGGACTTCGGGAGCGCTGTGCCGGAGGACGATGGATTCGACGGAAAACTTGGCGACTTCCACAGCAATGCCGGAAGAAAGGGCTTTCGTTTCGGCGTACCGCTTGATATAATCTGTGGTGACGATGATCGAGCGGTTTCCCGACGTCGAGGGCGGAAAAGGGCCAAGTAGATCCATTGCGATGTGCTGGAAGGGTGCTGTTGATGGAGAAATTGAATCCAGGAGTCCGGCCGGCCTCGTCGGAGGTTTCTTGCGTCGCTGGCATTCATGGTATCATTGTGTGTATAGGTGGATGGTTTTGGGGAGCTTGGGCAATAATACTTTTCACGAATACGGGCCAGTGTCCGGATGTAACCAAGGTTTCCGGACGTCGGGTTGTCGTGGCAGGCTTGAAAGATATCCTATCGAAGCTCGGTCGGGATTACCAGCAGCCACGGCGAGTTGTTGTCCCCGAAGCTCTCTTTGTAGAGTGCACCTTGTCGAATGGCGAAGGTCGGCAGGGCTCGTGAGAAAACACGTGGTGTGGCCACTCCCGCGCCCTTCCAAGTGCTCTATTAGTGCGCGCAGCACAGGATCGTCTCTTTGACGTCATGCCATGTCGTCGGTGTTCACTGCACCTAGGAAGCAGTCCTCGTTGTCGTCGTCGCTGCTGCCGGAAAGTGTTTTGACGGGAGCTCTGAACCGGAAGTCGGCGTCGCTGTGCTTGCGGCCTCACCCGTAGACCACGGTCATATTGAACTCTTATAGTCGGAGGCTCTATCGAGAAAGGCGTCCTGACGGGTCCTTGAGGTTCCCAAGCCAGAAGAGTGAGTGGTGGTCCGTGACTAAGCGGAACGGGCCCCCGTATAAGTACGGACGAAGCTTCGTGAGGTTTGTGAGTGGTGCGGAAATCCTTGCGAAATCCCGAACAAAGCGCCGACAGTAGGCACATAGTCCAAGGAACCTTCGCATGGACTTCTTGCCTGTCGGCATTGGAAAAGTTGCGACGGCGCGAGTCTTCTCGGGGTGTGGGAGAACGCCTTCGTTACTAACCACGTGACCTAGGAACTTCGGTTTGTCATAGGCGAACCGACACTTTGACGGCTTGAGGGTGAGTCCGGCGGTCCGTATGGCTTGGAGAAAAGCTCAGAGTCGTCGCAAGTTCTCGTCGAAGTTGCAGGAAAACACTACGACGTCGTCGAGGTAAACGAGACAGCTCTGCCACTTCCGTCCTGCCAGTACGGTGTCAATGGCACGCCGGAAAGTTGCTGGCGCCGTGCTTAGTCCGAAGTGCATCATCTTGAACTCGTACAGTCCATCCGGTGTGACGAAGGCTGTCTTCTCTCGGTCCCGTTCGTCGACTTCGATCTGCCAGTAGCCGCCCTTCAGGTCCATCGATGAAAAGAGTCGAGAGTGGCGCAGCCGGTCTGTCGTGTCATCGATGCGGGAAGTGAATAGACGCCTTTCTTTGTCACCGCGTTCAGCTGCCGGTAGTCCACGCAGAACCTAAGCGTCCCGTCCTTCTTCTTAACCAGTACGTCTGGAAAGGCCCACGAACTGCTTGAGGGCTGGATTATGTCGTCGTTCAGCATCTCTTGAACTTGCTCCTGGATCACCTTCATTACTTTAACGGAGACTCTGTACTGCGATCGATGCACAGGGCGCGCGTTCGTCCTCGGTAATGACGCGGTGCTTCGCAACGACGGTTTGGCGCACCTTCGACAACGTCGGAAAGCAGTCGCCGTATTCGGCGAGGAGGTTAATCAGCTGCCATTGTTTCGGGCCCGCAAGCTTAGGGTCAATGTCGAGCTGCGCTGGCGACGTGCTGTATTGCTGAAGAGGCGAGGGTTCGTCAGTAATGCCGGTGATTTCGGCGGAGTTCTGGAGTTCCTCGACGTGGCCAACGGCTGCACCTTTCGTGAGGTGTTGCGTTTCATTTCGGAAGTTCGTCATGAGGACCACAGTGCGACCATCCTGAAATTCAGCTACTCCTCTTGCTACGCCTATTCCTCTTCTTAGAAGCAACTAAAGGTTTCCATCGAGCAGAACTTCGCCGCAGAAAGCTTCGGTGATCCTGACGGGCACGAAAACACTCGACCGCGGTGGTAAGTTCACGTGGCTTGCGAGGACTCGGACCGCGCGGATGACGTCGCTTTTGGTTCCCCCGGTGGTGAAACAGATTTTCGTGGCGTCAACCGGTTTGCTCCGAGGTCGATGACGGCGCCATACTTGCAGAGAAAGTTCATTCCAAGGATAAAGTCACTCGCACAGTCTTGCAGAACGATGAACTTCACAGGACACGTCTCACCGTGGATCTCGACGTGATCAGTGCATCTTCCGACTGGTGTGACGAGGTGCCCTCCGGCGGTTCATATTTGAGGTCCATCCCACGGCGTCGCCACTTTTCGTAGGTGGAGAGAGAGCCTCCCACTCCAGACTGAGTAGTCTTCTTCGGTGTCCACGAGTGCCGATGCGTCGTGGCCATCGATAACAACGTTAAGGTTGTTAAGGTTGGACACCATTGCAGAAGCGTCGTTGCGATGCATGGCGTCGCGCGAGTGGGAGCGCTCCGGCGTTCTTGGAGGCTCCTTACGTCGTCCGTCTACGGCAACTTCACCCCGGGGAGTTACCGCTCTTAGTTTTCCCGGTGGGAAATGGGGGACAAGCTATCTCGACAGGACCGACGAAGAGGTGACACTTGACAACGCGGGGACGGCGAGCGGGATACTCGGGGACGAGTTTGCCCAAGGGATGGTGGCCGGCGCAAGAACTCCTCGATGTCCCTCGGTCGTTCCCCACTCCTTGGGTGGGGGGCGCTCGGTGCGAACCCACGAAGACCGAGCTGCCAGTATGCGCACGCCAGTACACATGGTCGCCTTCCCCGTAGTGGTAACACAGCGGGCGTCGGTCCGCCGTACTCCAGATGTCCGTCTTCCTCGGCGAAGGTTGTTCTGGGCGGACGCACTGCGCAGCTGGAGGATCACATCGGGGTGGCGCCGTATACTGGTGAGTAAGAGGCGGTGGTCGTCGGGTAGCTGCGGCGTAGCTTAGCGTCGATTGTTCGGGGGCGGCGCAGACAAGACATTCTTGCTGCAGCGCCAGATGAACTTCTTCCCGAACAATCTCGGCGATTGAGAACGAAGCTGGGCTTGCGGCGAGCAGGTAGAAGCTTCTGGATTTCCCACCGCACGACGTCCCGGATGATCTCGCGGAGATCCGGGCTACTGCAGCTAGAAGGCGAGAGGGCAGCGACGCCTGGAAGTCGCTGGTAGTGGTAGGTCTGTGATTGAAGGGCAGGTTCGATTGTCGTCGCCTCGGTGACAAAACCTTCGACTGTTGTCGGAGGGCTGCGGACAAGACCGCTGAAGATGTTTTCCGTCACGTTCGGCATGTGGACGCGCAGTATTTTCTCCTCGGTGGCCGGAGGGTGTGCACCGGTTCTCAGCCGCAGAACATCTTTCACAAAGCTCATGACGCCTTCGTTGGGTGCTTGAAACTTCGACTGGAGAAGATCTTCAGCCCGCTGCCAACGTTGCTGATTTATGAATGTCCGCTTCAGCTCGGTGACGCAGGTGTCCCACGACGTCAGTGAATCCTCATGGTTCTCGAGCCAGTTTCTTGCAGTTTTCTCCACGGAGAAGTAGATATTTTATGGGCTCTGTTCCGTAGTCCAACCGTTATGACGGGCTATGCGTTCATAATGTTGAAGCCTGTCCTCCATATCTTCATGGGCCTTACAATGGAATGGCGTCGGATTGCATGGGGCGACAGGCATGAAGACGACGGATGAAGCGGTCGAAGTCTGCGACGACTGGTTGTTCATTGTTGGCCTCGTTGACTGCTTGGTCTTGAGTGGCAAGAGTCCCGATTCCGGCGGTAGGCCTTGTTTGTGGCGACTTGATCGGGTCTCGGTCCTCCCTTCGTTCGGCCTTCGGGGACTTGCGGACGGGCTTGCACTACAGGCCCTCGGAGGGGTGCGCTGCATGGACATGCGTCTACCCCGCACCTCCACGAAAATGTCACAAATGACATGGTGAAAAAAGAATATCTGAGGGAACTGAAAAGTTTAATGGCGTGAACTTGTGCTCAAAACAAAAGTGAACAGAAGATAACAACAGAGCGTCACGGGCGTCGAAGTCGGCGTAACAGCAGGATCTAACGCTGGGGCGAGACTGACTCTGCTCGCTATGCGGAGTACCTTATGTACCCTCGTGGGTTTTCGGAACATTCGGCGTAGAACTTTCGGTGCGTAGAACATTTGGAACTCGATCAGAAGAGAATGTTCTCGAACTTACGAGAACGCCCAGTTTAAAAATAAATAAAAGGACATCCCGCTGAATGGAATCGAACATAGCCCTTCCGCGCGACAGTCAAGAGCGCTAACCATTCCGCCAGGCACGCGCTCGCTTGGCGACGCGCGTGTCGATATCACTTGCCTGTACAATGGGTAGCTGGCATCTCCCCTCCTCCTCCTTTTTTCCTCTCCGATCATCTTCTCCTCCAACCTCCTCCGTCCTCCTTTCTCCTCCTCCTCCCCTCTTCCTCCCCCTCCTTCCTCCTCCTTTCTTTTCTCCCTCCTCCTCGTCCCCTGCTCCTCCCCTAGCTCCCTCATCCTCCCTAATTTTCCTCCCTCCTCCTTCCTCCTCTTCCCCTTCTCCTCCTCCCCTCCTCCTCCTCCTCCTTCTCCTCCATCCTCCCCTCCTTCCTCTTTCTCCTTCCTCCTTCCTCCTCCTCCTTTCTCCTCCCGCCTCCTCCTCCTCCCTCCTCCGACCCCCTCCACCCTCCTCCTCCCTCCTTCTCGTCTTCGGAAACGTCCCATGATGCGACGCGCGGGTCTCACGAGTGTGACCCGCGCGTTGCGTCATGTGACGTTTTCTATAACGGAACGCGCGGGACCCTCGTGACGTCACCAATGACGTCACGTGTGATGGCATTATGGGAAATGTCCCATATTGCAACGCGCGGGTCCCGAGTGATACCCACGCGATGCATCATGGGACGTTTCCGATAATGCACCGCGCGGGTTACGCCGACGGCGACGCCGACGGCGACATCGCCTCAAGCCGGGAACAGGCGCCTAAGAGCTGCGCTCTTAAAAACTGGTTTCCAGCAAGCAAAATTTGTCCCATTCCAACCTCCTTGCTGGGAGGAGTGAGATATCAATTGGGAAGAATGGGGCAGATGTAAGATTGCACTCAAAAGATGTGCTAATGAATAGAATAGGCCAACAGGTCGACATTATACATAAAGCAAGATAGGAGTTGTTTTAATTTTTCCTCCGTCAGCAGTTCAGGCAATTTTCACACGATGTTGGTCTTCGGTACGGCACATAAAGTAGTGAACAAAAAGATATGATATTTCGGTTTCACGTGGGTAACTTTTCTTCGAACTGTGATACAGATATAAAAATGTTAATGGAACACTACAATAATGTATGTATAGAGTAGAAACTGATGCTCACTTAAATATGAATAAATATTTTGTAATCGATATTTATTGCAGACCTGGTGACAGCAGTGCAAAAAAACGTCGTCGATAGTCTGGATGATGTGACGAAAGAGGACACCACGTAAAACCCTATGTCTAGATAAAAACTTAAGCTGATCAGTACTTTGTAGGAAAACCCTTTGCATCGACCACCGCTTGGCACCGACGATGCATGGAATTCAGCAAATTGTTAATGACCATCTGGTCCATGTTCGCCCACTCCTGCTGCAGTTGGTCAAACTTCTCGTCAATGTTTCTGGCTTTGTTGACCCGCAGACGACGCTCCAGCTCTTCCCAAAGATGCTCGATTGCGCTAAGGTAAGGGGACTGACTCGGCCACTCCATCAGGTGCACCCTTCTTTTCCTGAACCAATTTTTCACAAGCCTGGATGAGTGCTTGGGGTCATTGTCCTGTTAGAACACGTAGCCACGGCCAAAATTCCTCCATGCCCAGGGAAGCATGACGTCTTCAAGGATTCCCTCGTATATTTCCTTCGTCATTACTCCATGAATCCGGTGAAGAGGACCCACACCACGAGCGGAGAAACAGCCCCATACTATGACGCTCTCTCCACTATGCATCACTGTAGGCAGCTGATGCCTTGAATTGAATCTGCGCCTTTGGGACGACGCACGTATTGGATTCCATCGCTGCCAAACAGCATAAACTTAGATTAGTTTGACCAAACAACTTTTTTCTATTGGTCAGAAGTCAAGTTGAGGTGTTCCTTTGCCCGCTTCAACCTGATTGCCCGGTTCTTCTTGCTAACCATTGGCTTCTGAGCGGGTCTACGGGATTTTAGTCCAGCAGCTCGTAGACGACGTCTCACGGTCCATGAAGCCACCATGGAGCCTGATCCCTGGGACAAATCCTTGGAAATGTTGACGGCCGACAGTCGAGGGTTCGTGCGGATCGCCCGAACAATGTTCCTATCAACCACGTGGGACGTCGACCTGAGTCGTCCTGAAGAGTGTCGAGTAAAAACACCTCCTCTGAGGCTGTTTCTCTTGAGAACTTCAGAAACTGTTGATTGCGCAACTCCGAATTGCTCTGAAAGCTGGCGCTGCTTCATCCCAGACTGGTAACCACGGATAATCGCCTTCTGAACATTCTTCGCTAAACTCTTTGCACCGCGTACTCTTCCCATTGCCTGATAAATATGCTTATATTAAAGATAACCTATTATAAAAACCATAGGAATTCAATATTCTTTTCTTACAAAAGGGAAACGTAGGTGACTGTGAACGGCCACGAGGTGACGAAGAAGAAGGTGCAATTCAAAAAATAAATAAAACCTACCGGTGTCGCAACAACCGACCCCTGGTGGCTAAAAAGGCTGCATTATGGTGTGCCATATCAAAAGAAAGTATTATTGTCTACTCACTAGACGTCGAGGAATACTTCTGTAAAAGAAACGAAATATCATATCTTTTTGTTCACTACTGTATATCTACCTGACGCGGAAAGTGGAACTTCCAGCCGTCGTCTTTCCGCAGCATGAAGTTCACAGTGATATCGAAGTCGTCAGTACTTTCAACGCGCCGAAGATGGAGACGCTCGTTCTGTTAGCCTCTCCGTCTTCGTATTCGTCTTTATTGTGCGCTTTCGCTACTTTTTAACTTTCAACTCTACCGGCGAAACAATATAACTGAGCTTTTGTTACAAATCCTCATAAGGACATATTTATTTTTTGCAAATATGACCTCATCAATCTGCCAATCAATTTCTGAGAGTTCGTGATCCCCATCGCCAGCAAAAGGCACGTCACTTTCAGTTCCATCATGCTGAAGGGCTGTTGTACAGCCGTCATCACTTGAGGAGCTGGACACTTCTTCAATCTGCCTTCTTTTTCCTACGATGCTTCTCAGCAGTTCCTTCCACTCTGGACAGTTGTCGCCTTTCTTGAAGCTACTTTCTTTTCATCATTTCAATGGTTTCTTGTTCAATAACAAGTTTTTCTTGATTATGAATAAGCACTTTGGTCCACCATTTTAGATGCGGAGCATCTCTTGCTCGGGTCTATGTCCCGCGGCGTCGGCGTCGGCGTCGTCCGCACTCACACTACGCATGCGCAACTCTCCTCCTTCCCTCTCTCCAACAGCTGCGCATTACTCTTTCCGATCTCTCTCTACCAGCTGCGTGCACTTCGCGTGCGTTCGCTTCTACTCACACCGCGCGCGCATGCGCAACTCTCCTCCTCTAGTCTCCTCTCGTTCAAGTGTGAATATAAGCAGCGGTAGCGCGCTGCGCGCGTTCCCTCGGAGGAGTGAAAGGAGGATAGTCTTGGGCGCGTGGGTCGCAGCGCCACGCCAGGGCTTTCCAGTGGGGTGGGCTTTCCCCGCAACTCTGCGGCTGTCGTCTGCTAGCGTTCCTCGGCCGCTCGCGTCCACCGCAGCCCAAATCCGGCCGGCCAAAAGAAATCAGTCAAGAAGGGAATAAATTAATTACGATCCGCGATGCTCCGCATCACCCCATGGTTCCCCTTGGGAAGATGGTGTAATTTTTTATTTAGAGCGCAGCACTTAGTCGCCCGTTTCCGGCTTGAGCGCCGTCGGCATAACCGTGAGGTCACGTGACGCCCGTGAGGTCACGTGGACCCGGTGACGTCACGTGACCCCGGTGACGTCACGTGACCCCCGTGAGGTGGCGTGACCCCGGTGACGTCACGAAAACCCTCGTGAGGTCACATGACCCCGGCGACGTCACGTCACCCCGGTGACGTCACTTGACCCCGAGGTCACTTGACCTCACGTGACCCGCGTGAGGTCACATGACCCCGTGAGTCACGTGACCCCCGTGAAGTCACGTGACACCGTGAGGTTACGTGACTCCGGTGACGTCACGTGGCCCTCGTGAGGTCACGAAGGCCACGCGACCTCATGGTTACGCCGACGGCGATGCCTACGCCGCTCGAAGGGAGGAGTTGCAGGCAGAATGAGGAGGCGAGGAAGAGGGAGGAGAATATACCCTCCCCTCAGTACCCTTCCCTCCTCCTCCTCAAGAGCTGCGCTCTAATTCGGCGTTACAGGGAGTTGTAAACGGCTTTCATTTTTAGAGCGCAGCTCTTATTCGCCCGTTTCCGGCATGAGCGGCGTCGGCGTCGCCGTCGGCGTCGGCGTAACCGCGCGGTGCATTATGGGATGCGTGACGTCAGTGATGACGTCATTAGTGATGATGACGATGACGATGCGAATGCCGATGACGTCACTGATGACGTCATCAGTGATGATGACGATGACGATGCGGATGCCGATGATGTCATCAATGACGTCACTGATGACGTCATTGGCATCTGCATCGTCATCGTCACTGATGACGGCATCAGTGGCATCACTGATGACGTCATCGGCATCCGCACCGTCATCGTCATCACTGATGACGTCATCGGCATCGTCATCGTCACGTGACCCCCCCCCCCCCCGAGGTCACTAGACCCCCCTCCAGTACCGTTCCCTCCTCCTCCTGAAGAGCTGCGCTCTAATTCGGCGTTACAAGGAGTTGTAAACGGCTTTCGCTTTTTCGTTCCTCTTTTCCCTGTTTTGAGTGGTGCAGCTTTTGGATAAGGACGAATGTTGCAGGGAAAAATTGGGGTTGTGAGCTTAGTCGGTGTGTATGCTGCTTGCTTGCTTCGTAAATGTCGGCTTTGCCCGGATTGTTGCTGCTTTCAGTTGTGTTCAGGAAAGTGTAGGCACATGAAACCTCAGCGGGAGAATCACGTGAACCGCTTGCATCACTCATGATGATAGCTGTTTCTGGAGGTACCAGTTTAGTAAAGGGTGCCGCGAGTCGGTCAGCTACAGAATGCATTCAGTAGTCCTTATCCTTGAGGGGTTCGCTGTTGAGTCGTCAAATAACAGTCATTTGAAAGACTGAAACGATTATCTTCTGTGTCACTGCTGACGTGTACGCAGATCCCACAATCTCTCCAACGCTGTGAATTGTGATGGTCTTCCCTGGGTTTTTAACAGCCAGTCGTTGCACACCGCATTGTATCAAGGTTTCAATGGTGCAAATACCGGCACATCAAGAGACTAGAAACGATGGCTGCAGTGAGTGGGGAATGTAAGCAGGCAGACACCACTCTCTTTTTCTTTGTTGATAACGCCGATGCTCACATGGCTTTCGTGATTGTCGAGAACTAAGAGGATGGGGTCTTCCTTTGAGCACTTTTTGTGTCTCACAATGTGTTCCAGTGTCAGTGGAAACAGATCAACGGACATCCATCCCAATCCACTGGATAAACCCAGACTTCCCGCTGGAGCGCCGTTGAGAAATAAATCTTTATATTTAACTCTTGGGAATATAAAAGCCGGAGGTACGACGTCGCCTATAGCGTTCACAGTGTACAGCACGGTAACCTAATCACAACGCTCCGCAGATGTAACTTGACCGACTTGCTTCTCTCGACCGACGGGATGCAACAACCTTTCGTGGATTGTGTATGGCAGTAAATCCAGTCTCATCGCAGTTGTGGATGCGGTCAGGAGTGAACTTGTCGCGATCGTAAAGACTTTTGAGGTTTCGGAGGAAAGCATCCACATTGCTTTTGTTGAAGCTTGTGGCTCGTCCAAGAGTAGTAGCTTCGGGGATTGAAGTCACATTTCAGGGTGGCGCTCCATGAAGCCCATAAATTAGTCCTTTCCAGTCAATTTGTTGATTCTTCAAGAGACTTCCCATTTCCTATTTAAGGCGTTTGCGTACTGGTAAGCCAGTGACCGGCCCTGCTTGTCTGTGAGGCGATAGTGCACCTTGCTTGCTGTAAGCAAGTAGTCTCTCAAGTTAGTTTCGTTTCCTGCTGTGAAGACCATTCCGCAAACAAAATTGGTCTTGAACACGACACTGTCACTCTCACCACTGGACTTGTATTTCTTTACATGTCGAGCAAGTGACGACTTTGATATTTGTATAAGCTGGTGCCAGTTCTCTATTTATTTTTTATTTTTCACACCATCCGCACTGCTCCAGATATCACGCTGTTTGAAGTTTGATTGCTCTCGGGATGTGTATTTTTACATTTTTCTGTCGTCTTTCTGCAAATTAGAATGAATTAAATAATAAATAAGCCATATTTCAGAAATAATGAGTTCAACTTTGCATTAATACCTCAATATTTTGAATAATTCAAAATAAATTATACTTACAGACATGTATATACAAAAGCACGTTCCCAAATGCTAGAGCATGTCGTTTCAGAAAAAAAAGTTATGAAAGAGCCACTAAAGTCTCCCAGGGTAGTTCAATTAAAAAGAAAACTAATAATTAGACGCTTAAGCTCAAAACAAACAAATAAGAAGATTATTGAAATATATTACGAGACAGTCGTAATATTGAGCTGCGAGTCAAAGCACCAGTCTTGACGAAGGGAGGAATGGGGCAGTCTCCCTTACCTCTCTCCACCTCGCTGTTCCATTCCTCCCGAAAAGCTTCGCAAACGGTACAATGCCTACAGCGGCAACCAATTGGTCGTTAGGCTTAACATAGCGGTGGACTAAAGCACCTCATTGACACATTTTTCCGAGGTCAATTTACTACAGCCCTCCGCAAAGCCTATTCCATTCAAGAAGCAAACAAAAATAATGTCTGCTACCTAGAGATAGGTGACGAAAGGGCAATTGTCGACACACAACGAGAACACTACGCCGAGCAGGTCGACCTTTACAACGGGAACTACCGCCACAAAGGTGCCCTCTGTCGAGCAGAAAGACAAATGTGTGGAGCTTTGCAGTGAAGAAATATATCAACTTTCCCACTCCTCCCACCGTCCCATTCCTTCCCACTCTCCCCTACTGTTCACGTTCAAGATCTCCGGAGGGGAACTTGTTTCTCCTGTCATGTAAATTTTAATGATGATTCTCTTTTCAATCACCCTAGCGTTTTACTATATAACGTATAGTTAAAGTTTGAAATGTACCATTGAACTCACTCTCAGGTATGTCTTGAAGCCTCTATGCATTGCTTTCCGAAACGCATCGGCAGATGAATTATATATCGTTATTCTGCACATAACTCGGTTAAACTTAAATACCAGTGTGCTGCATAGCTCTCTCACGTCATTCTATAAACCTTCGAACTATAAATCTGCCCACACCTCTTTGTGCGTAAGCGGTCTTGGTGAATAGACCTTGCAATAAATCGGTAAAATACCACTGTAGCATAAATCGTGTTTATTGTAGAACACAAATTGTAAAAAAAAAAACTACGCATTTTACTTTTAGTTTGGTTTTCTGTTCGTATCGGGGAGTGCATATTCGTAAAATCTATTCATGAGAACCCTAAACAGGAACATTCAAGTATTAATGTGTCGTGGTGCTCTTATGATGCTCGAAGTACTGCACTTCTGAAGGCATTTAAAATTTAAGCTTTTGTAGCTTGTTTTTAATAATTTTCAAGCTGTTTGTACAGGTGCTCATAACACTGGTTTTACATACTCAGTATAAAACAAATTAACACTGAGTCTCATATTCTAGAATCTTTAAGATGCGGATCAGGTTGAAATGCGCGGACTACCGTGAAGACTTACTAATCTAATCGAAATAGGTCATGGATTATACCAGTTATCATTTACTAGCGGATGTGAGAAATTCACGTGGAATCGTCATGTAAGCTTATTTGTATCCAAAATGATTTCAACAAAATATACACCCTGTAGTGGTAAAAAACCGTGACTCCACTGGTTGTTTATTGTGCCGCGCCAAAGTGCTATTTAACGCTCACCCAACACTCTACGTCTCCAGTGCCTTGACACTCTTATTCAACACGGACTACTGGCTTGACCTGGCGTTGTTGAAACGAACCCCAGTGAGCAGTAGGTGCAGTTTCTGTTTGTTGAATAGTATTTTTCCACCCTGCAATATTGATACAAATTGAGCAGCAGCAAGCAAGCGCGCGTGAGTACTGTAGATGAAAACAGCGCTACAAAACAAGGGCAAAGTAAAGACGAGACAGACGACAGCACTGACTATCAACTGACAGGATTGTCAGCGCTGTCGTCTGTGTCGTCTTTAGTTTGTCCTTGTTTTGTCGCGCTGTTTTTCAACCAAGACGCTCATCAACCAACTAGCACAAGCATACACCTCAGCAAGCGTGGGCACCTTCGCTTCAATAGAAATTTCTAGTTTGGAAACCTCCGACATCGTTGTTGGCAGAGTTCATTTTGTTATGGGTCAAACAACTATTCATTATGTACGATATACAACCTTTAAAACTACCTCATGTCGTTCTGCGCTTAACAAGCTCTTACTCCTTTCTCCCCATTAAGGAAAACATTGCTTCGGAAAACACATAAGTTATATATTTGTGCAAAAACCTCAAAGCGCTTGAAAAACAATATTAGGGACGATACTAAAAGCAGTTCAATAAATGTAAAGCCATTTGAAAAGCAAAGAAGGAAAAGGTATTTAAAAGAATGGACGATTCGTGCGATAAACAAATGGTGCTTCAAAGAATAAGGAATAACCCGGTCCGCCAGTTGCGAAAAGGTTAGATGTCGTCATTCCGGAACGCAGAGAAATGTAACTTTTTATGATCGATTCCCAGCTGTCATCTCAGCTGCTCCCGCTAGAAACAACGGGACCATGTCATCCACTGCCATCTTTCTCACCGCCTCTCCGTCTCGCTGTGTGCTTGGCGCCCTAGGAAATATCTGTCGGATGCGGCGCTGTTTGATATTGACGCCTTATAACTGGACATTTTTGCGTTGACGTAGGAGAAAAAGAGTGGATTTGGCGTTTACGCACATTTGCGTTTGAACGCGTTTGAGTGTGGTGCGGCGTTCGTGCAGAAGGAGGCGGTTACAAGCTGTACGAAGCGCGCCGTCGCGCAAGGCTCAGCTTTTGACGCGGCACTAGCGGCAGTGCGTTAGGGTGGACCAATCAGAAGCTGTGAGAGAGGAAAGGAGGGTCATGCGCATGTTTCTAAGGCTGCGATGGCTCAAGCAGAGCAGAATGGGGGGGGGGGGAAGGCAGCGGAATCATCTCATAGATCAACCAGCTCGACGCTGTCGTCGGGTGCCCAGCCATGTTGCGATAGATTTCGCTTAATACTAATGAACGGCTAGCGACGATAGCGTGTTCTTATTGGCTCTTGACTGCGGTCGCTTGTGTACCAACGCAACTGAGTGTACAAGCTGGCGCAAGCGCCCTTCCCAACGCTACGCGTTCGCTGGCCGCTACTGAACTCACCGCGATCACAACGTTAATATGTGTTACCTTAAAGGTAAATAAGCTCTTGAATATCAGTAAAAAGAAATGTCAAAAAGTTCTTGGAATCAGTTGTTTCAGAAGCGGTGTTATGAAGCACCGGCTTCCTTAAAGCTTTAAAATAAGTATTGCGTTCTAAATTTCATGTTGTTGAATGCAACGAATAACCAAGGTTCATAGATCACCAGCGCCTTCCTTCAAAAACAGACATTGGGATCATAAGGGCTGTTGGCGGGACGTCGATGGCCCGCAGGACGGAAGTTGCATGTCGTTGCTGATCAAGACATAGAAATAAAATTATGAAAAATTGCATTGCCCACTGGCTCTGTCTTCCAAATGTTTGAGACAGAGTAGTAAACTCCATATTTACACCGCCCATGTCCGCGCAGCAACGTTTGAAGCACCGCTGTTTTCAAGATTGCAGGTATATTAACCATATTTTCGGTAACTGAAGCAGTGAAAGTTATTTTTCTATTGCTCTACATTTTACGCGTGAAAAAATTGTTTTGTTGCAGAGGAACAACGCGGTGCCAGGATTTTGTAAACAAGAAACCGCATTTAATGTTAGACGGACAACGACACGGTTAGTGACATTGGAGAGCTTAGCATGCTGTCCATGGCGGACCCCCACCTGAAGAGCCCCAGCGTCCGGTTTGGCTCACGTTTCGTCCCAAGGACGACGCCTCCTTTTACGGCGATAGCTGCTATGGGCTCTTTTCCCCACTGGAAATGACGTCCGTCGTTGAGGTTGTAGTTGAATAGTTGTAGTATTATTGGTTTTGAAGATGGCGTTGTAGGGCTTCTGTCGTCGACGTTGCCAAGACATCGAAAAAGATCGCCCGCCGCCCGCGGGAGCCGAACCTGGATCCGGTGCGTGTGAAGCAGAGGCGTTGCTACGCCACAGCGTTATAAATTTTCTTGATACTCAATACCCTGCACGCACCCCGTAAAAAAAAAGTTAAATACGAAGCTGCCGTTGTAGCACTGTCAAGGTGAAGAGCTCGTGCCATAATGCGCGCGTTGACGTGTTCCGAAAAAAGGGAAACAAGAGCGTTGGGAGCAAGATGGTCAGATGTCTAATTTGTTTTCCAGCGCTAGCTATTATGGAGTCACCCCACCGCTGGAACCGACGTCCGTTGTTGATGTTGTTCTAGTAGTTGCATATGTTGTAGTAGTTGGTGTTGTTGATGTTGTAGTGGGCAATGTAGGTCATATGTCGTTGATGTTGCAAAGTTCTCGATAACGATCACACGCCGCCCGCAAGAATCGGAGATGGGTTCACTGCATGTGAATCTAAGATACGCCATGTCGTTTAGAGCTCCCAGTAAGCCAAAGGTTTTCGTAGTCCCCGATGCCCACTGCAAGCGCTCTCTGAAAAACTTAAAGACGTTTACAATTTCATGTAACGCCGAATTAGAGCGCAGCTTTTGGGGTGGAGGAGAGGATCGGTACAGAAAGGAAGGGTATGCTCCTCTTTCTTCCTGGCTAAATTGAGCTCGTGACGTCACACGTGACATCCCGAGTGAAACTTTAGCGGGAGTATTTTCCGCCAAATTTAGCGGCAAATTTTCCCGCGATATTCAGTGGGAATATTATCAATGCTAGATGTGTGTGAAGTAACACGTGCCGTCATACGTCACGAGTTTCCTCTATTAACATCACACCTGACGTCACTTGTGACGTCACGAGGGTAACCTTCGTGAGGGTAACCCTCGTGTCCCTCATGCGGGGAACCCTCGTGAGGGCAACCCTCGTAACCCTCGTGAGGGTAACCCTCGTAACCTCCCGAGACAACCCTCATGACGTCACACGTGACGTCACGTGTGACGTCAATATGGAAAACGTCTCACAGCGCAACGCGCGGTTACGCTGACGGCGACGGCGACGCCGCTCAAGCCGGAAACGGGCGACTAAGAGCTGCGCTCTAAAAAAAACAAACACATAGCCTCTTACAGTTCAACTAAAAAAGCGCTTATGCCATTAAAAAAACAAGAGGGGTTGGGGAATGGGGATGGTCGCCGATGACGACTAGGCCTGGGCGCTGGCACGGAAGAGGGGTATTTGGGGGCTAAATGAAGACGTCCATCTTGGCTTTATGGATAAAATCCAGAAGTCCACGCAGGATCCTTCGTTGGATGTTCTCTGGGCCGGGTGGATGGGTCCACCCCTCCAGGGAATGTGATGTCTGCTGGTCGGGGTTTCAACCATTCTTCTTTGTATTTGGGACATTCCCACAGGAGATGGTGGATGTCAGTCTTGGCGCGCATGTCGCATTGTGCAGAAGCTTGATCTTTTGCCTCTACTCGACGATGCGACCCGTGCAGGTGTAAGGACCGTGTTAAGCGCGGTTCAAACAGGCCCGGAATACGGAACCCGGGCCAGCCCGTGAGCCGGAACCCGTAGTGACGTCAGCGCTCCCTCCGTACGGGCGGTGACGTAATTACGGCTTCCGCCATCCGGGTCAGGAGTTGAAAAATTTTCAACTTTTTCCTTCCCGGGTTGTGACGTAGGTTTCCGTATTTTCTCCGCGGCCAATCAGCGCGGCGCGCTTCCCTCCTCCGCCCTCCTTGCCACCGGCGTTCACGCGGTTCCGCGTGCGAATGCCTCAGATGCTCCGTGCTTGCTTGCGGGGATGGCTGCGACGGTGAACTTCTTGCCCGTCTCCGACGCGAGGAAGGCTGCGAAGAGTGCCGCTGCCGCGAAGAGGGCTGAAGTTGCCGCTGCGTTTGACGTACCCGAGAAAACCTATAAATTAATTCAGCTAGTTCAGCGGTACCCCTGGATCTACGACAGGTATCGTAGCGACCACAAGCACCAGGACAAGCGAAAGACCTCGATACTGCTTATAATACTTTATTCACATGGTTTCGAAGACACGGGAGGTGGATGCAACCCGATGAAACGGCATCTTCAATGCAAATATGAGTGGCCTTCAGAAAGGCCGTTTGTAGAGGCAGGCAGTGGTTGGCTTGCTGGCTGCAAAGAGACCGGAAAGGCAGTGGGATGCACTTAAAAGGTTAAAATGGTGAACGACACCGGTACGCGCTGTAGATGAGTTTTTAGGCAGTACTGTACGACCGCTAGCCTAGAATCTTTAACACCCGTCACGCAGTAGTGAAACACGAACGTCTGCTGTTACGATGCTCATCCAGATCGAAACGGGCCGGGGTGGAGATTGAACCCAAGATCCCTGGGTTCTGCAGCGCGAGCTTTCGTGCAGAATTCACTCACAAGCAGCTTGTAAGCACACATCCTAGCTAGCACAAAGGACAAGGAAGCACAACGGGCTTCCGTCATACATGCACTGAAGGGAGCACAACATAGTAAACAGAAAGAGTGTGTCGTATCAGCTGCACATCTGCATACCATTGCTATTTTTTTATAGCACAGACGCAGTAAAATATGACAAGCGGGTGACTGTTACGAAAGCTTCTCTCGTGATCCTGCCGCGTTAAAAATGATATAAACGTGGTTCCACTGCGGGAGCGCACGCTCCACGTGAGTATTCCTGTGAGCGACGCGCGGGCCCACGTGGAACGCCACTTGATATATAACATGAAAATAATCCAAAATAAAAAGCAGCACACCCTACCTGGCTCGTGACATTCGGAAGCACTCGAAGAAGTCCCGGCCGTCGGGATCTTCGTACATCAGTCTTACGATGGTGGCATACTCGCCGAGCATTTTCCGAGACTTCAGGAGCTCGCGGACGGCCTTTCGCTTCTTTTTCTTCACGCTCCGCAGGTACTGCTCACACGCAGCCGCGAAAGTAGTCAGCCGACGCCAGTCGATAGTTCTTGCATATGTGACGTACCTCATCACACAAAGGTTCATAAGTGAGGCAAATCAAGCTTCGTAGTCGGGATCCTGCCGAGACGACGCCATCGCGAAAAACAAAGCGACGAAAACGAGGCACCAGTGCCGCTCTAGACGGAGCGCGAAGCGTGCCCGGCGCCCGGCGTGCCCGGCATTGCCTGCCTCGCCCGCGACGGCGACGACCAGCGACGACTCCGCTTGACGACAGCCGTTGATTGGTTGCCTGGGGAGCCGCCGTGGCGTCAGCTCCCGTATGCCGGGGCCCGTCCGCGCGCCGCTCAAACCAAACCGTGACGTCGGCACCCGTAAACGGACGCCGGACGTGATTACGTCACTACGGATTCCGGCACACGGGCTGGCCCGGGTTCCGTAGTCCGGGCCTGTTTGAACCGCGCTTTAGTTCGTTTCCCGAATGCCCGGTGAGGGAGGTCAGGGAACGGCGGCTCGGGCAGTTTCTCTTCGAGTTCTGCTAAATAGTTTTCCTTGATCCAGGCCCTGTCCCCACCTGGGTCGTATTCCTCTGTTTCGCAGTTGGCCGCGATGCCCGATCAGGAGCGATGAGGCCGTCACGGTGGTCATGTTGCGGCTGCTCTTCGTCTGTGCCGTGGGGAGAATCAAAGACGCGCGGGTCAAGCGGTGAGCTGCTCATTTCCGGGGAGGCCCGAATGACCGGGTATCCACTCCATTCTGGTGTGTGTTCCTCGTGATTGGAGGTTCGGAGGCGAGTTTCTTAATTTTCCGGACTGTTCGGCAGGGGCTGTTTTTAGTTCTGCATTCCCTTCACTGCGTCCTGAGATTCCGTCAAAATCCTGAGATTCTCAGGTAGCCAGTCGTTGGCTGGCTCTCGAGGGCGAGGCGGATAGCTTGCGAGTTCTCCCCCTTTGGTAAAGGTTCCAGGTGGAAGGCATTCTGCTTTTTCGAGCAGAAGCGATAGGAACACGACGGCTGCCGTCTTCAGGGTGACGTAGCCTTTCATCGAAGCAGAGTCCGTGTAAGCAGCCACGATCTTGATTCGTTCCCACGATTGCACCAACTTGCAGTCTGCTTTGGCTCTGCGTTCTGCTGGTTTGGTGTCCCCCTTCCGAGCGCCGCTGGGCTTGCTTTCGGTGATAACCGGAAGATCCTCTCCATGCTGGGAGCTGTTCAGGCCCTTCTGGAAGGTGCTCTACGGGTCTTCGAAGAAGTTCCGCAATGCTCCATCCTTGCTGCGTGAGTTTGAGGCGTTCGTCGTGCGCCCTGATCCTGGCCTGGACGGCGTTGTGCAGTTTGCTGATCTGGGCGTACTCTCTTAGTTGACTAAAGGGAGGAGTAAACCCCGGGAGGCCAGTGATTACTCGTCTTGCTTGGTTGTTCAGCGTCTCCAGCCGTTTTCATTGAGACTTGTTGAGCCAGAAGTGGCGGGCCCCGTAGCACACACGCGATACTACGAGGGCCTTCACTATGCTTCTTGCGATGCGTGCTCTCGCACCTCCTCGTGCGCTGCAGATCCTACAGGTGGCATTGAGCACCGAGTTGAAGTGTTTGATTGTATCTTGGATCCAGATGTCGCCACTCCTGGATCCGTCTATCGTAATTACAGGAATTTTGACCGACGGGGAGGGGGTGCATCTTCTTTGCAGCCAGAAAGCAATTGAGTTTCTCGCTTAGCTTGGCTTTCCTGAGCACTGGGAGTTGTCACTACGGTGTAGTTTGTTGTTTTGGGTGCTGCTTGCATTCCTATCCTGCATAGGCCGGCCTCAATGGTGTCTAGGCCGGATTGGATAGTCTCCTGCTGCTTATCGATGTCTGTTCCTCCTGCCCATATAGAGATGTCTGCATACACGGTGAAGCCTAGTCCGGCAATCTTGCTGAGTTCATGGGGCAGGGCCGCCATCGCCAGGTTAAAAGTGTGGGGGAGAGAACGGAGTCTTGCGGAACTCCCATTCGGTTCTGCTCTCGGCTCACTCTCGGGCGTGCCGAGGCGCACCGAGAATGTTCTCCCTCGAGAAAGCTCCTGATAAAAATAAGCGACCTGCTAGTGACGCCGAACCGACTTGCTTCTCCGATGATTAAAGCGTGTGGAACCGAATCGCATGCTTTTTGATGTCGATTGCTGCGATAGTTATGATGGTTGCATGCCCCGGGCTGATGTTGCGGATGACGTCTGCCGAAATTAGGGCGAGACTTTCTTGAGTGCCAAGACAGGGTCTGAAGCCTGTCTGGGCCGGGTGAAAGGTTCCTGAGAACTCCAGGTGCCAGTCGATTCGTGACAGTACCATATGCTCCATGACTTTACAAGTGCATGATGTGAGCGATACGGGCCAATGATTGCCGAGTGAGCCTTTGTCCTTGCCGGGCTTAGGTATCGGATCGACAGCAGAGTGCTTCCATCGATCGGGAAGTTCTCCCTTGACCCACATCTGATTAATCAAGTCGAGGAGTTGCTGTTTGGTGCTCTCGGGAAGGTTCTTCAACATCTTCATGGTGATTTTGTCCTGGACCCGTCGCCGAATGGGATTTCCCTTTGTGAATGGCCTACTCAAGTTCTCCCATAGTAAACTCTCGGTCCATGCCGTCGTCTGGAGCAAGGACCTCTGTGTCGTGCGGGCCAAACAGCTCATCGGGCCGGGTTGGGAAAAAAAAGGTCCCCGGCCATCGACGCGAGTTCTTCTTGCGTCTTGTCCATCTTGAGGATGAGCGTGAGTGTCGCGCCTTTCGTCTTCTTCTTCCCGAGCAGGGCTCGACTTGTCGCCCAGAGTTTGGCGATAGACGCCTTGTAAGAGGGGGATGAGCTGCACTGTAGCCAACAGTTGGTGTCTAGTTGTTGGGCGTAATGTTTGGCCTCCACCGTGGTGCGCGTAATCGCTCGCCTAGCTTGCGGCGTTTTACGTCCCTTGCGGTATACTGCTGCACCGCTTGCAGGTGCTTGGCCCACGGGCGTAGTAGGTGGAGGTCAGGAGTGGGAGCGTCTTCTACATTCGATTCTATTGTGGCTGCCTTCATGGCGCTCTTGTGAAGACTTTCAAAGCTGGATCCTGTGCACTCGTCTGCTTCTAGCGCGGTCCTAAACATATCCCACTGGATAGTCTTGACTACCCTTTTCTTGGTCTTTTCTTTGACCTTTCTTGTAGGCGAAAACTTAAAGAAAATCGGGAAGTGGTCGTTGCCCGAGTGATCCTTGGAGCATTTACACTTGTGGTTTTGTGTGTGTGTGTGTGTTCGATGTCCAGGTGAGGTCCGGGGTTGTGCTTTCTCTGCCTGACATCTCCGATCCTCGTTTTGGTTTTCGCCTTGTTGACGAGATGTGCACATTAGGTCTGCATCTCGCCCAGCAGCTCTTTCGCACTCTCGTGGTTAACTCTCGTGGTTGGAGTCGTAGCCCCACGCCCAGGGGTGGAGATTAAAGTCCCCGGCGTAAAGTTTCTGTTCCCGTGGGTGGAGGTCGTGCACGTGCGCGATCCGCCCGTGGTTGTATATCTTTCTCTGTAGGGGTCTGTAATGAATAGACGTGACGATGACGTCTTGCTGCCGGACCGAGGCTCGGACAGCCACTACTTCTTGATTTTCATTGCAGTAATATATAAGGTCTATATGGTACTGGGGCCAGCCCGTTTTGACACAAACAACAACCTTCCCCGGGGGTTAGCTGATTGACCTGGGCGTTTTTATGTAATGGATGTGCTGGAATAGGCCCTGTAGCCTGTAAAGTTGATGTCCGTGACGTTGGTTTTCTGAAGTAGTAACGCGTCAGGTTTCTCATCAGGCTAATCTAACAGTCGTGCCTGAGTTTCGCCGCCCGCTTCCGCAGCCCTAGGCTGTTCCATTGAAGCATTCTTATCATGCTTTGATGAACGTTGATGTGAGTGCTGTCATTTGGCTGAGGGCTGACTTGTAGTGATTACTCTCTTCTTGCTTAACTTGGACTATGGCCTTGAGGTGGTCCAGTTCGGCTTCGAGGATTGCGCAGGTGTTGCGCAATTCTCGAACTTCCGGTGCCGGTGGCGGTAGAGTTTGAAGTGCTGCAGGGTTCTTGCCTGTCTTGAGCAAGTCGGCCCACAGAGAGTAGGCGCTGGATGGGACTGGAGTCCTGACTTCACTGTTCGCGATTTCCCGTTGTTGTTGGAGCTTATGCACCTCCTTGTAGTTCCTTACTTCCTTGCGCATTTTTTTGTTCGTTCCTTGTCAGGTCGGGTTCCGCGCGGTCCGTGCCGAGATGTCCCGCCTTTTGTAGTACTGTCAATGCCAAGAGCTCTTGCCGGGACGCGCACTTTAACGCACCTCCGGAACAAAAGAAAAAACGAAATCCCTCGCAACACAGTGTTCAGGTTACTTTTTTCTTTCCAACTCTTTTTAAACGGGACGCTTATGCCCAACGACTTCGCGGTGATTTCACAAAGCTATCGTTGTGACTGTACCACGGACTAACACAGGACTGTTCAATTTTAATGGTAGTAGATACCGCAAGTGCTCTTCCCAGTAACTAAATATGGCGGCGCCAGCATATGACGAGCAGGAAGCTTCTAGAAACTTTGGAAGTTGTACATATGCCACTATGATAGGGGCAAATGAGGTATCTTTCTAATGCGAGCGCAGTTGAAAGCGGCCGTGAACAAATAGATGACAGACACGATGCAGCACGCACGCGCGCGCTCGTTGCCGAAGGGGTGACTGCTGTGCCGGCGCACCACCGTACCGAGTTGACATGGGTCGGGAAGTGTTTCTCGCTTCATCTTTCTGAAAGGCGAGCCTTTAATCAAAATCGGACTAACTGGACGCTTCTTAAAGCTCGGAACATTGTGTCTACTTAAGTGTACAGTACAATCTCGATAAACGGAACCTGAAGGGACCAGGAAAATCGGTTCCATTTATCAGGAGTTTCATTTACTGAGAGTATGTAGTGTAGGTACACTAAAAATGTTGAATGCCAGCTTAAATGCTGTTTCCACAAGTGCACAATTTGTAAACACCAGCAAGTGAATGTAGAAGGCAAAATAATGACAAAAGCACCAAATTGCTGCTTTTGTATATTCACACAAACCGTGTAAAAACGTTGAAGCAATATTCATGTCCTCCATTTCCCTCTTTCCCTGCTCTCCAGGGTGTCTCTAAAAACAATCACTCACTGAGTAGGAAAAAACGAGGAGATCTTGGTTTGTTTAAGATCCAGCAACCTCTTCTTTCGAATGACGTCATCCATGGCCGAGAGGTTCTGTAGGTGGACTTCTGAGCCTCGCTCTTGTAAAAAAAAATGATTTAAGTGCTTGGAGCGCCGAGTCTGCCTGGTGAGCGGTCACAGCTGGCTCGGCTACCTCATCATCAGCTATCTCTGCTTCTTCCTCACTTTCTTCATTGCAAATTTCAGCTACGATACTCTCCATGGTGTTTTCAGAGCAGGTCGCGACGTCGTTGTCAATGTGTACATATTCATCGAAGTCAAATGAAACTCCTCTAACTGAAAACTCCCAAAAACCATGCGTACATGCTAATTTTGGGCAATAAAGCTAATAAATATTAAGAACATTTTTAATACTGTTTTATTACTCAAGAGTTATTTTTCTTTTCTGCGATAGCGAAAAATATGTCGGCGACAAAGTTTCGTTTTCGGTTCCGTTTACCAGGAGGCGCGAGAATTTGAGTTCCGATTAACGGGATTACTTTTACATTGCATGAATACAAAACCAAACAACTCCGAGATAGTTGTTTCGTTTAAGCAACAATTCCGTTTAAGCGATTTCCGTTTAACGAGATTCTACTGTAATTTTCTTTTTTGATAACGCCAGCGATGTTTTAGAATACCGTTGCAGCAGACGACGCCTTCCAAGCTGCCGAGGCTGTGCCGAGGCAGCCGGGAGACGCCCGACGGCGCATGCGAGGAGAACCTCCGCCTCGTGTCTCGTGCAATAGTGATGGTCGCTTCCCGGAGTACTTGGAGAAACAAAATCGGGGACGGTTGAGATACTCTGCTCCTTCGGAGCAGCATATACATTTACTATATTGCTGCGCTTTCTAGGCGGGCGCCTAGGCGGTCCCTCTACGACGGCGCTATTTACGTGTCCTGATCACGGTAGCCCACACACCGCATTGTCCCGAAACTGCTGACCAACTCAATTCTTGCGTGAAAAGGTTGTATTATTTCGTGACTTTGTGTGGAATCACTTCGCTTATGTGACTCATAATCTGGTCCTGGTTAATAGCCCCTAACTGAGCAAAGCTTTAACCAAAATGCGGTAAAAAAACGGATGGCCAATAAAAGGCACTTTTTCAAAAGGGTGAAAAAACAGAAATTAAACCCCACTTGCAAACGAAATACTGTCACATTTAGAAAGAAACTTCTTGGTGTGGTAGGGTGATTATGAAGCGGTGACGCGGTTTTGAAATACACTTATTTAAAAACTTGAAACGAAACATCGCGGCCTGATGGCGCGTTATGCATTGAGGAAATCAGTGGGAAGCAAAATTCATACTCGCCCCGCTCCTGGTCCAGAGGTTCCCGGTGTGCGACGCGCGCGTTGACGGATTTAATATAAGTAGTACATTGAACTCCGCGCTACGCTCTTTTATTCGAAAGTAAGATATTTCGAATACTAAAAGCCTGACTTAGGACGCACGCATTGCCAATCTGCGCTCCAAGGACATTGTGGTCATCAAAACATTGTAGTCTCTAAGGCGAAAGTTACCTTTCTGCACCACTCAGCGTCAAGTTTAGTGACTATCAAGCACTGTTAAGACCTTATTTGGAGTATGCATTTGTGATACGGGATTCCTACCCACAAAAGATCACCGGAGAAATAGAAAAAAGTACAAAGACTATCAGCACGATTCATTTGCCACAGATAGCGCCGGTTAGACAGACTGACAAAAATGGTAAACTTACTTAGATTAATGATAATACCGTGCGTACTATAATACTGTCGAAAGTTAGTAATCTTCAGGAGGTGTCTTGTGGCTCAGCTGTAGATGAAAAAAAATGAAAGATGTTTACAATCCTCTGTAATTCCGAATTACAGCGCAGCTCTTAAGGAAGAGGAGGGGAGGGTATGGAGGGAAGGGTATGCCCCTTCCTTCCCCTCCCCTGCTCATCCCCGCTAAATTCAGATGAAAAATATGTCCTATATATCTGACGGTGAAATTTTTCGCTAAATCTGGCGAGGAAATTTTTTCGCAAAATATAGCGGAAATTTTTACCGCTAAAGTTAGCGGGGAAAGTTTTCTATAATACAACGCGCGGTTACGCCCGCTTGCATTAGTCCCATTATGAAACGCGCGTGGTTACGCCGACACCGACTGCAACGGCGACGCCGCTCAAGCCGGAAATGGGCGCCTAAGAGCTGCGCTCTAAAATTTAGCCGGTGCAGTAGAACCGCTAGCCGGGCGCCTTTAACGTTCATCACGCTGTAGTGACACGCGACTGCACACCGGTGCGATACTCATCCTGATCCAAACGGGCAGGGGTGGGGATTGAACACAGGTTACTTTAATCGGAGCCAGTGTTGTGCCAAATAATCAACAAAAGTACTTTAGATAATAAATTTAATACCCATTTGAAAATGTCTTTAGAGTGTTTTTTTAATTTAGGTTTATTACAAATTATCTCGAGTAAAGTACAAATACTTTGAAAAAGTAATTGAATTACATTTGAAGATAGTTCGAAAGTTTTGCAAGCTGTTAATATCAGAATAAAAAGTCAGAAAGGAGGCGCTCCATTTTTTGGCTTTTCTTTAGTGAAAATAAAATTTTTAAGTGACATTTATGACCTTCAAGAAGCGCATTAGCTGATGGAATTGAAGTTTATACTCTGAAATTATGCATTCGCGATATGTTTCATAATGCGTGCCGACATATTTTAGGACGTGCATTTGTTTGACGGCAGGCTCGGCCTCATGTCGCATTAGGCAATAAGTTCGTAATATGCCCCGCCGCGATTCGAAGGACTTGACATGTTGTCTATGATTGCATGTTCATCACAGCCGAACTAGAAATTGATCAGGCAGCCAGGCTTGTCGATGAGTACGCGAGTGAACGATATACGTGCAAGCTCAGGAGATATATTGCCTCTGTCGCTGGTTAACAACTAAGAGCGTGTAGGTTATACCCCGAGTCAAAATCCAGAAAAAGCACCTATATCTTTAAACTGCAAAAATACACACAAAAAAACGAAGTTCAAAAGTAAAACACACAAAAAAAAAACACAGGAGACTGTCCAGTCTCCCTTCCCCTTCCCTTCTGCACCAGTTCAAACCATTCTTGACACATAGAGTGTCAAGATGGTCAAGATTCCATAATCAGAATCCACTATATTCAGATACAACATAATATAGAAAGTGCGAGGGCGAAAAGGGCGGAAAATAGGAAAGCTAAAATGAAGAGGAGCGACCTCCTTTCCACAACAGCTTTTCTCGTGCGCGCCATTCCCCCTCCCCCCCCCGCCCCTCCCCTCGCACTGTCTTTCTTATGTTGTATCCGACTATAGGCCATAAATGACTCCACCAGCCGGAAAGCAGGTTTCGAAAATTTTGAGGATGAAACAGTCCACGCATTCGGAATGAGACGAAACCAACCTTTTGGAAATAGGTTCGGAGCAAAAGTTATGCCAGAATAGGCACACAACCAGAATCGGGGAAGTCCAGTCTAGGTCACCGCAGCTCAATAAAGCGAGCAGGATCTAGTTTTATTGGCCGACGGAGTGCATGTGCTCGCATGAAAACGCGTTCGTGCATGCATTTTAATACTGCAACCCCCTGAATCGGCGACTTCCGAAAATGATTCATTGTGATCGTACCGACCGTTGGCGTCGCAATCCTCCACTGACGAAATCACTCTAGCTCTAGACAAAGGTAAGGTCTGAGTGTAAAATCTGGATGGCGTCACCATCACTTTGCTCAGTCCATATGAAGACAGTGATAAAAAAAGGAAGTGGACAACTAGAACAATTGGACACAGAGGCGGGTCTGCTTGGCTATCCCTTTGGTCTTTTGTTGGCATTTGGAGACTGTTTTGCTCATGTCTTGTTTCCTGTTCTGTGGTCGGGTTCAGCTTTACTCTGGAGTCTGACGATCCCTAGTTCCGTAGATTGTTTCCACGACATTTTTTTTTCTAAGTTTGCAACATGTATTTCAGATACTTGAGGACAAGATAGTGAGAATCGTAATTGAGATAGAGTAGGAAATACTCTAAATATATTTGCAAGATACAAATATACTACCAAAAGTATTTTAAATACAGTACCTTGAGTAGAGCATTTAAGATAGGAACAAGTCTGAACGGACTCACTACAAACACGCCGAAAACAAATCACACTCAAGCTGTTATACTTGCTATAAGACGGACATCTCAAAACAGACTCTCCTTCCCACTTTAGAACTGTTTCACTTCGAACGACGCGGTTTAATCACGATAGACTGCCATATACCTTACCGCGGCAACAATAACATTCTTTTTACTTTTTTGCAAGAACAATCGCTGAATGAAATGGACCTTTTTCACATACCGACGGCACCAGGCGGTGGCTGCACGAACTAAAAATCGAGGAAGGGACCTACCTGCGCTACCAGTCGATAATGGGAGCTACGCTACCAGTTTCTTCGTTCTCTGAGCAGCAGGGCGTGCCCAACGCGCCGTCCAAGTGGGGCATCCGTGGCGTCCACTTAAACGTCGTGTTATTCTTTCCGTCCGCTTTCTTTTTGCGTAACAAAATTATATGTATGCTGCAATTACGTTTTCTACTCGCTGATCCACAGCCTCCTTTCGAATTTCCTCGATTTTTCGTGCACACTTCCGCCGCTTGGCATCGGGCGCTCGCGCGTGCTGCAGAACGCTTCTCGGAAAAGGTCCATTGCCTATCGAAAGAGACCGTTGACAGTCGATCGCCAAAACACTTTTTGTCCAAGCCTAATATACTTAGGAAGTTGCCGGTTTAAACTTTTTTCTTTATTCGTACTTGTTGACGTTTTGTGTTGTAGATGTGTTATTGTTTATTTAATTATGTACTTTCATGTATTATGTCCACACCTGCCTGGAGCCTAACGAGGCCTGCAGTGTTGTCAAATAAATAAAAATAAATAAATAAAAAAGAAGGAACGGTGTGGATTCGATAATTAAGACTTAGGTTTTCGGTATATGTAGATAGATGTTAAAGCTTGAAATCAAGAAGCGTGACTAAATTAGACAAGCCGCGATTTCATTAGAATGGTCTAGTTGTGTCAATCTATCCACTAATTCATTTTGTCGGTGCCCCTTTTTTCTTTGACTGTTAAAAGATGACAGGCGTTTTGACTAATGATGACAGGCGTTTTGACTAATTGTTTTACATTTTGAATTAGAAAACGAGATTGTGGTACTGATGATTAAAATGCAGTGTTCAATGAAGATACACATACTTGTTCCACAATGAAACAGCCGCTTCCCATCCACACAAGATTAATTTTTTCTACACATTTGCTTAAAATATTGAAGGTGTTAACTTCGTCTTTTTTGATGTGGGATGTAGCCCTTTTACAACTGGTAACAGCTGATACAAATATTTAGCTTTACTGACGTCTAACTGCTGGTTATCTTAGTTGGTAGAGCGCTTAATTGGAAATGAAGAGGTCTCTGGTTCGATACAAGGACCAATCGAATTTTTTCGGACGAGCATCCTTCACCTAGATGTTTTTAAAGATTTGTGTTTGTCCTTTGTTACCCTTGTTTCCATTCTCCAGGGATTGTTATCGCCCTTCTTGTGCAGCTGGCTTGCACTTTTGCATTAATTGCATTATCATCATAACCTAAAAATGCAGGCCGTTTACTCTTGTTCCTGTGAGACTGGTGGCAACTGATAAAACCTATTTGCTTTACTGACTTTTGACTACTTGTTAGCTCAGTTGGTAAAGAGCTCCACTGAAAATGGGGAAGTCTCTCGTTTGATATCAAGACCAGGTGGATTTTTCCGGTCGCGCAGAAGTCAGCTCGCTCTTGTTGGAGATTTGTGCTTGTCCTTTGTCCCCTTCGTTCCCCTTCTCCGGGGATTATTACTGTCAATCAGAGGCGCCTTTAGGATTTTTTTCACATTGTATTAGCCATGGTCTCGGAAAGGAGATGCTAATTTAGAGAGTGAATAATAAAAATTAAGATGAATGAAATCGTGATTTGAATCACATCGGCTTTCTTATTGCGATTTAAAGCAAACCTTTCGCACACAAATATTCCCTCAAGTATATTTTTTATCATTGTATTTCTCATCATCTAATGTTTTCTATTTGCATTTGTTTTATATATAATTGAAATAATCATCAAGCAAGGAATAGTTATATTAGGATAGAACTGAATAGGAAATGGTGCTTTTCTGGGCGAATCGAAGTTTTGTTACGCAATGTCCTGTGGAAAAAAAAGCGAAGAAACAAATACAATATAAAATCAGATTTCAAGCAAATCAAACAAGAAAAAAGAAAGATGAAACGTTTTTTTTACAACCGAAAAAAACAAACAAGCTGCTTTCGTTTTAGTATTGCGGAGAATACATAAAATAGTTGTTAGATATATGGACTGAACTTTTAGACTACAGGAACTTCCTCTTCCGCAGGATTCAGCAATCCGACGGGTTGATCAATCATATTTATTATGTACCACGTTTAAAAAATACCTCTAGTGACAAAGAGTCACTTTTTTATTAACAATAATTTAAATCACATACATTTATTATAATTTTAATCACATTAGTTTGTTGAGTTACACAGCGAAATGAAGGTAAGGAAGAAGAGGCAACAGGAATAAAAGAGCGCTGTTTAAGTCAACATGTCTAACCTAATGCCCCTGAATAAAAAAGGTAGCGACATCTTCTCCCTCCTCCTGTGACACGCACAACTTTTATCTTTATGTTTTGCTTTTTTACACCCGCGCGTCGACTGTAGCGCCGCCTGGCTTGGCCCAAGATAGCAGACGGCCTTCCTATACTTGAGTCAGAGCGCAGTCAAAGGCTGAAAGACACGCAAATACACACACACAGGCTAAAAGCGCACTGTCATGGTCTACCAGCTTTGAAGATGTGCTCAAAGAAAGACGATGAAAGCCGTGACGTTGCACAGCCGGCATTATTTGAGTGGCGACATGAGCTCATAGCATGCACTGCACTCCCATAGCATAGGTATTAAATCTCCTCCTCCTCTGAAGCAAATACCTTTCATCTTTATGTTTTGCTTTTTTACACTCTCGCGTCGACGGTAAGCGCCGTCTGGTTTGGCCCAAGATAGCAGGCGGCAATCTTCAAAAGATGTCGCTACTTTTCCGTAAAAAGGGCTTTAGTCTAACCAACTTGTCCAGCAACTCATTCTGGTACATATTAATGTGATTTACTTCATTACAAGAAGGTATGTTTACAAAAATTACCTTATGAAGCCCATAAGGTATTATTTATTCAGTATCAATTCATTTGAATAAAAAATTGCTTTTTCAAGTTAAGTTTTATTAGTTCATAGGCCACTCCATTTGAGAAAAATAAAGCTTTTGTTGATATTAAAGTACGCACACTATACAATATTCTCCGCAACTTTCGCTTTAAAATATTAAAGGCATGCTTCTAAAATATTAAAGGCATGCTTCTAAAATATGAGAGGCATGAACATATTGCATTTCGTTTTTACCGGCAATACGTTTACCCGTGACACGTCCTATATGGAGATATTTTTCGGACCAACAGCGTTTATGTAGGAGAACTACGCTTCGAGATGTAAACAACGCCGTTTTTCCCAGCTAATTCCGCGAATAAAATAGGATTATATGAGCCAGGCTAACGAGGTTGTCCACCAGACCAAACTATTCGCGTGCCAACAGTGTTTCAGAAAAGGCGTTAAGCGCAGTAAACACAGGAAGTGGCTGCTGCGCTGCCGAGATAATATTCGTCTTTCAAGAGATTAGGACCGCCCGCGAATGACTGAATGCCGTCCCCGATGACTGACCGTGCATAAGAGAGCCCCACTTGCAGCGTGTTCCTGTTGACAAAACGAGGCGCGTCCATTTCCGCTATCCGCATTAGCGAAGAAAAGTCGCGTCGTTTGGAATGATGAATGCCGAAGAGCATAATTCCCGAGTCGTAATTATATTCTGTTATCGTCCCACGGAATTAACCGCCGCTGCAGGCCTTGACGTGCAACCTCAACGCTAATTTGTTCGGGAAAAGCTCTTACCGGAGTAGCGGAAACTCCTCATAATTGAACCCGTCCAGGAAGAGGGGACTTGTAAGCCGATCTTCTGCGCGTGTAGCGTAGCGATATTGGCCATGAGTGTGTGTTTTTAGAAACTAATAAAAAGAACCACAGCCATAATATGTGCGGGATACTTCTACGGGGGAGTTTGTTGTAAAAGTATGCGAATTAGACGTTTGATGCTTGAATAGCGATGTATTCGTGTGTCCTCGAGATATATAACACAGCTCAAGCCAAGTTAGCGATTGAGCCAGTGCAGTACGATTGCTAGATTAGCGTCCATAACAAAAACAAATACTTAACTTTAAAAAATAAATTCTGTACTTGAAAAAAACAACAAAAAAAACACTGATACCGGCCTTTGTTTGTCCTCCAGGTTCACGCATATCAAAATTATATTTCAGATTGATGCCAAAATTCCAAGCGGCACGGATTTTGGCCAAGCATTGGCCAGTGGCAGGCGACGGTCGTTTGGCCAATGGCCAAAGAAGGGCCATTCATCGGCTGATGTTTGTCCGATGGAAGATGGCCAGTGTCCAGTGGCCAATGGCCAGAGAAAGGCCAGACATCGGCCAATGGCTGGCCACTGACTCGCCACTGGCCAAATGACCATTTCCAGCCATTGGCCAATGGTTGGCCAAATGAGTGCTGCTTGGGTAGTTGCTTCGAGAGCACTTTCAAAACAGGCTGGAATCCTCCTTCCAGGTACGTTCGGTAGGAAGATAGAATTGTGACGTGACCCCTCCCCAAAACAGAGTAGCCAACCAGGACATTAACCTAGGTTAACCTCTCTGTTCTTCCTTTCTCTGACTCTCTCTCTCTCTCTCTCAACTTTTGCACGCCTTTCGAAAGCCTTACCCCAGCAGTCAAAAGCGCTGCACATGTTCCCTTACAAGCGGCACGCACTAGGCAGTTGAAACCTCTAGATATGACCTAACACCCAGTGTTTCGGCGAGGAAGCCAAGGAGCCGTTGCGATTGAGACCGTTTTTAATATCGGCCGGGTGATGGTAACAGAAATCAATAACTAAAAAAAACTGTCGATCCGGTACCTCTTCTTTCTTTGAGCTCTCTTCTTTTGCACCATCGTCGTCTTCTTCTCGTTGTAATCCTTGATCTCTTGCAAGATATTTTACATCTTCCCCCTCTCAAATGTCGTTTAATGAAAGCAATCCTCAAGTGGGTACAGGAGTTGAATCGGCCTTCTCAGAATCTTGTTTCCTGGTCCTCGGAGAAGGCATGTGCGTACAAGCCCGTCTCGACCGGGGTACGTTTTTTCGACCTTACACATTTTCCAGAACGCTCGATGCTTCTTTTCTCCTATCAAAACCAACTGTCCCTCTTTTATCTGGCTGCCCCTAACGTCCATTTTCAGAAGAGCGCCTCTTATTTCCTTCAGGTACTCCTGGTGCCATCTTTGCCACCAGTCTTTTGATAAGCTTTGTTTGGCTCTCCAGGCCTCTCCAATATCAGCGCCCCAATTTGTGCTAGAACTGGGGAGGCGCTGTTTTCCGCCAACTATATCCGCAGGCGTGATTGCAATTGGTTCCTCAGCTTCGTTGTATGTGTATGTCAGTGGGCGGTTGTTCATTGCACCCTCTACTTCAGCTGTGAGTGTGAGCAATTCCTCACTGCTGAGCAACTTCCGTCCAATCACCTTCCTCATTGACGCCTTCATGCTCCTTATCATCCGCTCGTAGAATCCACCCCACCACGGTGCTTGCTCGGCAATGTATTTCCACTTGATCTGGTGTGTCGCTATAAAATCTTTGATCTGGGGGCCCTGTATGATTTTTATCACCTCCCTGATATCCTTGTCCGCTCTCTTGAATGTTCTAGCGTTATCGCTGTACACCACAGAACACATTCCTCTTCGTGCAACAAATCTTCTAAACGCTTGCATGAAGCTGCTTGTCGATATGCTGGGCACGACTTCCAGGTGCACCGCTCTGGTTACCGCGCAAGTGAATATTACGATGTACATCTTCGTTACTCCTCCGGACGCTTTTGCGTAAAGTGGTCCAGTGAAGTCTATACCCACAACACTGAATGGAGGGCTCTGCGTGACTCTGTCTGCCGGTAAGGGAGCCATCTCTTGATCCAGCGGTCTTGTGTTGTACTTTTTGCACTCAATGCATTTGCTTAGAATCTTTTTGATTAACTGTCGTCCTTGCAACACCCAGAACTTCGTCCTCAGGCGCGCCAGCGTGTCTCTTACTCCTCCGTGCAAGGTGAGATGGTGCACATGCCGCACCAGAAGCTCTGTGAAGTGACTGTTCTTCGGCAATATCGCTGGATGTCGTTCTTCAAAACCGAGCTGGCTCTCCTGAAGACGACCTTCTAGCCTGAGTACCCCATCTTCACTCCTGAAGACTTTCGCTCCATGTAGCAGCTCTCCATCTTTTCCTCCTCTCATCTTCGTTGCGACTTCCTGGTTTAGGTGTGATATATTTTGCTCTTGTTTGATAAGATAGCGCTCAGCTTCCTCCAGTTCTTCAGCTGTTAGAGGGCCCGTAGTATTGCTTCCTCTTGTCCTTTTTATGTACCTGAACACCCAAGCTGTCACTCTCAAGAGCCTCACGTACGAGCTGAACCTTCGAATGTCGATTATATTGGTGAGTGTTAGGTTTACCACGCACATGTTCTGTTTTCAGTGGTTCACTTCCTTCTTCTTTATTTTATACTCATATGGTGGTCGTGTTGGGCTCTCGACTAGCCATTCTGGTCCGTTCCACCATAAACGTGAGGTCACAAGTTGGCAAGCCTTTACTCCTCTCGTTAGGAGATCGGCAGGATTTTCTACACTTCGTACGTAGTTCCACGCTTCTGGTTCTGACCTCTGAATTATTTCCTTCAATCTGTTTTCGACAAACGCTTCTCTTCTTTTACTTTCTTTGATCCAGTGTAGCACAATAGTGGAATCTGTCCAAAAGCAAGATTGGCTGATCCTCCGAACTAAATTTTTAGTGACGTACTCATTCAGCCTTGCTGCCATGGTAGCGGCTAAAAGTTCTAACCGTGCTAGTGAAATTGCTTTCAGCGGAGCAATTCGACCTTTTGCTAGCAGCAGTTGCGCTTCCTTGTTTCCATCTTCGTAGGTGGTCACTATATACGCCGCTGCGCCGTACGCAAATGGACTTGCATCCGAAAAGATATGTAGGTCGGCTTTCTGCACCGATTGTCGTTGATTAGCGTCATAACATCGGTGTACGCTGACTTGCTTTAGGTCCTCCAGCTCATTTATCCATGTCGTCCATTCCCTGGTTTCCTTCTCTGGCAGTGGATCGTCCCATGTGATGCCTTTCTTCCAAAGTTCTTGAAATTCTCTCTTAGCTCTCACTGAAAATGGTGTGAGCATTCCCAAGGGATCAAACAGTCTTGCTGTTATTTGCAGCACTTGCCGCTTGGTAAGGGTTGCTCCCTTGAGCCTAACCATCCACTTTTCGACTGGAAAACTGAGCTCGTCCGATGTATTGTTCCATATTAGGCCCAATACTCCGTTCTCTTCGGCTTTGGCCACCTCGGCGTTGCCCTCATCGTCATGCGCAAATTCATTTTGCACTTCCTGATTATTCGACACCCATTTTCGCAAGTTCATTTTCGCTCTGGAGAAGATACATCGGGCTTCACGATACGTTTTTGTAGCCTCCTCTGCAGTGTCTGCTCCAAGTAACACGTCGTCGACATAAATATTCTTCTTTAATTGGGCAACTGTTTCCGGAAACTCGTCCTCCACCGTTTTCATGTGATATCGAAGAGTAGCCGCGAGGAGAAAGGTGCTTGGTGCAGTGCCAAACGTCACTCTCTTCATCCTCCATGCTTCCATTTTAGGGTGCTGCTGCGAAAGGCTCGGCTTCTCTTTCCACCAGTACAAGCGGAGCGCATCTCTGTCTTCCTCGTGTATGCCAATCTGTAAAAACGCCTTTTCCACGTCCGCCACCATTGCGATACGATGATGTCGGAAGTTGATCAGTAAAGCCACAATATCTTTGTTTAAATTTACGCCAACTTCCAGATTGTCGTTTAACGAAGATCCGGGAGAACCGCTTGATGATGCATCGAATACTATGCGGATTTTCGTGGTGGCCTTGTCATCTCGCATTACGGCCTGATGTGGCATGTAGTAGCACAGTCGCCCGTTTGTGTCCTCATCTTTCACCTTTTCTGCAACGCCGGTGTTTAAATATTCCCGTATCGCTCTGTCATACTTCTCAAGTAGTTCCGGATTCTTCTGTAGCCTTCTTGTCAGTTGGTTCAGCCTTTTTATAGCCAGTCCTTTGTTGTCATCTAAGCTAACTGTTGGTTTCCATGGCAGTCGGACGTGGTACCTGCCCTCCTGGAAAGTTACTGTATCTTCAAACTTGGCGAGTATGTCGTCGTCGTGGCCGTTTTCTATTGGACTATCTTTGATGCCTGCTGCTTCCAGTTCCCAAAATTGTTTCAATGCGTCGTTGACCTCCTCGACTGTTGCAGTTACGTTCAAGACCATGATTGTGGAAGAAACCGTCAATTCTGAATGAACTGTCATCGGTCCTTGAATTGTCCATCCTAGCACTGTCTCCATGGCAGTGATTCTTTTGTCTAGCTTCTTAATTCGTCCAGTACACATCTCCCAGTAATGATCCGAACCAATCAGAATGCTCGTAGCTTCGTTATTGATTACTTTTTCTGGGTCGTCTGCTAGTGGTATGTTCATCCTTTTCAGGTTCCTTTGAATATTGATGTCTGGCCTTGGCAGCGTCTCTCTTGAGATGACTTCCACTTCTAAGGCCTCTATCAAAAATTCTTCTGTCATCGGCTCTTTTTTCAGCTTCACTTCCACTACATCGAGTATTCGCTCCACCTCTTTTCCCCCAAATGATCCAATAATGAGTCTTTCTTTTCTGAGAACTTTGCATCCCAATTTCTTGGACAAGCTTGCGGTTATAAACGACCGCTGGCTTCCGCTATCCAGCATCACCCGACAATAATATGATGCTAATCTTCCTTCTGTCCAAGCGACCGCTGTTTGTAGTAACACGCATGTGCTGCTACGGCGGATCTGTTGTGAGGCATGGAAATTGCATGCCCTCTCCGTAGACACCTCTTGATCGTGGTACAACGTTGCACTACTTGCGTGTGCGCTTTGATCAGGTGTGTTTACTGTTATGCGTTGAGTGGATGTGCTTTGGTTGATTCCTTCACCTTGCTCGTAACGGCGGCACATTGATGTTGCATGCCTTTGCTTGCAGGCCTTGCAGGTTATCCTGGCTTGGCAGAACCTCGCTGTGTGGTTTGGTCTTGTACAGCGAAAACACCTTCTGTCGACTCGGAGTTTTGACTTCCTGTCCTCATATGATTGCGTTTTCGTGCAGTCTTCAGCGTAGTGACCAATTTGATCACAGAAGAAGCATTTACGCGCTGCTGTGCTCTGGAACGTTGACGCCCATGCAGAATTTCTTTCATTTATTTACGAATACTGCTGATTCCTATCAGGGATCGTAGCAGTGGTGGAAAGTAACATACAAATGAAGTCGATATAGCTACCAAAGAGTTACTAGTTACTCATTCAAAACACAAAGCGGAAACAAATGCACTTACAGAGTCTTGGTTAATGATTTCGTAAGAGAAGCCCATTCCATTCTACAATCGTTCGAGGAAAACAAAGGAGAATTTGAAAACGTCGATGCGCGGCTGGTAAGGTGTAATCGTAAGTGGGGTTCTTCCTCGGGTGCGCGTAACCAGTTCGAGAAAGTGATGTATTCTTCAACGTTAATTTTATACTGTCCCTTAATTAATTGAAATAGAAAACGAAGTCTGCATATACGGTTTCGTTCTTGAACTGGGACAAACCCAATCTGTTTGCTAAGCTCGGAAACGGAAGCCTTCCTATAGGCGTTAAAAATGAATCTGACAGCTTTATTTTGTACTCGTTGTAGACGATTAATTCCTACCTGTGTAAATGGATCCCAAATAATGTTTGCATATTCTAGGGTCGGCCGGATAAGAGTCTTTGTACGCCAGGAGTCGAGTATCTGAAGCGGCTGATTTTAGTGTTCGTCTGAGAAAAAATAATCTACGGAGGGCGTTAGAGGAGATTAAATTGATCTGTTTATCCCATCTAAGGTCGGAACTGATCCAGAGACCCAGATATTTGAATTCAGTAACTCGTCTTAGTATATGTTCGTTCATGTGATAGGAGAATGAAAGTGGCTTCTTTTTTGTTAGTGACGGACATACAAACACTTTTGTCATAATTTATACACATTTGCCATTTTGCGGGTGGGGATGGCGCTGTCGCGTTACTATTTCTCGTTTCTTCTTCTGTCACCTCTTCCCTGCATCTCACTTGATGTTTGATGTAGTCGATTAGGCTCTTCAGCATTTTCATGATTTGTTCTTCCTGGGGTCTCGTCCGCTTGTTGTGACGTGGACGCTACTGGATCACGTGATCTTGATTGTTCCTTCACTTTGAAGTCTACCAGCATGTCTGTTGGTACTGCTTTCTTCAATATTGGAAACAGCATTGCAGCATATGACCCGATAGGTATCCCCATTGCTTCAAGCCCACTTGTGTGCACCTGTATCTTCTGGTACATCCGAGCTAGACTATTATGGTCTCTGCAGGATTTCACTTGATCCAGGTTGATGAGAGCATTCATATGTGCCTCGATCAAGTTGTCTTCACTCCCAAAGTTGTCTTTTAATAGTTTTATCGCCTGTTCATAGTTTCTTTCCGAAAACTGCAGCCCCTCAATGGCCAAGGCGGCTTTTCCCGTAAGCGCCGTCATAAGGTAATTGAACTTATGTCCGTTTGACATCCCCGGTCTCAAATGAATTGACGTTTCAAACTGATGCCAGAATCGTTGCCACATCAATTTGTTTCCATCGAACTTCACGAGTTCAAGCTTTGGCAGCTTCACCAGTTCATTCATCTCACGCGGTGCGGTTTCTCTTAACGCTGGAACTTGGCCACCATGTTCTCCTCTCTGCATACCTTGCGTTGTGTTTTGAATACTGACTTCTAACTTGGAGATTGCAGTTATTACCTTGAGATCGTATTCGATCACCCTCTCATATTCTGCATCCGCGCTTTCGGCCGTCAGAAATTGTTCCATTTGAGTGTTCGTCTCTTTGAGCGTTTCTGCGACTCCTTTAATCAGATTAGCCGATAGCAAGAGGTCGTTCTTGTCAGCATTTTCTTCAATCTTTTTTGTCGGCGTCCGTTATTAGGTGAGTTATTTGCGTCCTTAGAGCCTTTCTCTTTCTGGTTACAACGTCCCTGCTCATTGTAAAATGTTCAAAGGGCTTACGACTGCTGAGCACTGGTGTCCGGTCCCCGCCTGCTGTTCCTTGGCTTTTCCTCCTGTTCTGTCCAGGTCCTCGTCAGCCGCTCCTTCGCCGACTTCTTCTGTCCACGTTTCTTCGTTGGCGAAGCGGTATCCTGGTCACGGCACCATGTTTCGGCGAGGAAGCCAAGGAGCCGTTGCGATTGAGACCGTTTTTAATGTCGGCCGGGTGATGGTAACAGAAATCAATAACTAAAAAAAAACCGTCGATCCGGTACCTCTTCTTTCTTTTAGCTCTCTTCTTTTGCACCATCGTCGTCTTCTTCTCGTTGTAATCCTTGATCTCTTGCAAAATATTTTACACCCAGCGTTTCTTTTTTTTCAGGGGGGGGGGGGGTTCGTTGCATCTATTGATACGTTCAGGCCAAATGCTTGTGACATTCAAATTCACAGGACAAAAATACGTTAGAATTCACATAACTCGTGGTTTTTAAGAATCTGTTCAGCTTCGTTTTAAATTTTGTGTTGAAACTATTAGTTGTAATGACATTTAGGACACATAGACAATGTATTAATGACGTTGTTTCAGGCAAAATGTTTTCTAATATATATTTAAAAGGAAAGGAAATATTGTGTCCTGCCCTTGGTTAGTGTTTATATATACCTTTTCCGTGCAGTCATCTCCATCTTGAATTGTGGAACTTCCGAAATTGGAGAATATATACCTCTGCTAACGTACGCATCGACACTCAGCGGCTTCCGAGAGACATTTCTCTGCTCGACAAGAACGGCTCCGGAAAGCTTCGGGCTACGGTATCCGACTCAGGTACTGCGTGGTCGGCTGATGTTGCCGCACCGCCAACATCAGTTCCGCGCAGTATCCATTGTTTAACGTTGGATAATATCCTGGCAATCTCACCATCATACAGCGGGCACTGCTCTCTCGTCTGGCTGCAGTATTGCCTCGCTTCTGCAACACTTCACGCCACCACGAGATGACCTTTCGCACGAGGGTATAAAAAAAAACACGGCGCAAGGTCACCAGGGAGACGGCACAGGAGACGGCACACAGCGAGACGACTGGGACCAGCGGCCGTGACAGACGCAAACATCGTGTGTTCGTCGTTATTCTAAATGTGGCCGAGTAATAATCAGTAAACTTAATAAAACGTTAGTGTTTTTACCAACCGTTCTATACCATTTCAACTTACGAGTCGAGTCTCAGAACAACTTGAGACGCTACATACGTTTACCTTCACCATGCAAAAAGAACGCATTCAAGGTTTTATCACGACTTCCAATCCTTCTTGTTTTGCATCTTCGATATTAATTTACTCCCTTCAGCTTGTAATGTATTGCTTATTTTTCGTTGCCCATACCGGATGCGTGAACTATGTGGCCGGGGACGAGGGCAAACAGGAGAAATGTCCATAGATCGTTACGTCTGACGTCACGATCGTCGCACAGCTCGCTTCTTCGCAGTCCTTGCTAACTAATTCGTCGGTCAGCGCAGCGATGCCGGCAGCCGTCTGAGCCATAATGTGACACTTTCCCAGTGTGATACGGGCTCAGAGTTAAGGGCCACCCACACTAGCGAGAAAACGCGCGCGGCGCGCCGATCGCGTTGAAAACGCGTTTCGCAAAATTGGTTGAGCGCGTGAAATCATACGTTCGCTCGAATGCTTCAAGAGTGCGCGAGGCCCTCCTGTGCTGTCACGTGACATTCGCCGCGATCGGCGTGCCACGCGCGTTTTCTCGCTAGTGTGGGCGGCCCTTTACGGTGCTACGCTGTTCAGTGCTGGACTGTTTCGAACAATGTAGGGTATACAGCAGAACACCTGCGTGCACGCGGTCACATCAAGAGATATGATACATTCGCGCAGCTCATCCTTTACATCTATCATTGCGGTGCCCGAGAAGAGTGACTATGTACTAATCTCTTCGCAGACGAGCGGCTTAAGAACAGCCCAAAAATACTATACATGGCTTGCATGTGCCATCAGTGCACCGTACAAATGGTCCTTCTTATTTGTTCGTGCCGAGAAACAAAGATTCCTTGGTGCAAATAGTACTCTGCCACACGTACGCGCGGAGCAGCAAGGTGTATCACAATGGCCACTTATATTACATCAGTGCGATCCCATTATAGCCACTGACGGGTTTAAAAGTCCAGAAAGATCCTTCGGGTGTCCCCTCATTCAGCACAAGCCTTCTACCTTCGACAAGCTTTCGGCGGCTCGTGAGCCTATTGCGGGCCAGTGCACCCAAAGCACGACGGAAAGCAACGCCGCACGTCCTGGACTCCACGCATGGCAAGGAGAAACCCCACCATTCTCGTCTTTCCAGTGACTAGATAAAAATCTCGGTCGGTCGGTGAAGGATGCGAAGAAGACACGGTGGAATGCTGTGGGGTTTACTACTTAAAAGCAGACCGACAAATTCAACGGCGCCATACAAAAATAAAATGAAAGAAAGAAGCGACGAAAGAAGGTTGGGTTGTTTTCGAAGCAGCAGCGAGTACTATGCTCTGGTACGTTCATTTATTACATCGCGAAGCTAATGAACGTTCGGAGGTTGCAATGACGGGTTTCATAAGAGAGCAAGCGAGTGACCCTGTAGTGGACACGTACGTGATGTACGTGGGATCGTACATTTAGAGGTGACAAAAGGTTCTTGCAAAGCGGGGATTACGCCACCGTTGGAATGAGGTTTATAGGAACACTTTCCACGCAGGCTAGTAACTGTGCTGGTAGAATCGATCGCCCATGCGGTCACGCGGTATAAGAGACGTGGACACGACGAGCTTGCGCCCTGCAGCCTGGGCTTTACCCAGATTGAGAGGAAACGAAGTAAACTTTTATTGACGAGGTGGTCGACCAACTCTCACTGTGCGTCGTACGCTCATATTTCTTGCATGGACCAAAGAATCACCTTGCTCTTCGCAGTACCAGTGGTGCCAAACAGAAAGACGTAATTCTAGACAAACCCCTGAGGCAGGGGAAAAGCCGAAGGACAAGACAACACACAGATGACAAGACAACCCACAGAGATTTTGTGTGTTGTGTTGTCCTTCGTCTTTTCCCTTGCCTCAGGGGTTTGTCTAAAATTATGTTAAACCTTCATCATCTCGTTTGCGCCCTAACGTTTTGTTCGTATAAAGATGTGTTCAATTAAACATCCAATTAAAGGCGCGGAAGTATTTAAATTACAAAACCGTCGATTAGAAGACATTGATTCAAGATATATATATATTCCGGGAAGACAATTTCAACATAAAATTTCCGCGAGCTCTGGAAAAATTTAGACGCACTTCATGATTTGGCTATGAACAGTTTCATATGTCAGTCGAATACGTATATTTCAAAGTAGTGATAGATTTGCATAGCTTAATGTAGAACACGTACTCCTTGGGGTCCAAGAGAGCCTTGCAAATTATGACGAAGCACTCATGAACAATTTTTCAGTCACACGACTTCCTCAAAGTTGCCCTTCATGACCATCAGCCGCGCTGACCTGCGCCTGCATCTGACTTTTCTTGAGGCTATGGTGTCCAGATGTTGCACGTCTAGGAGCACGCATGCGAACAGCAAAACGGGAATATTTTTTTTTAAATGTTGATACTAAACCTCCGAAAGACGCAGCGAGAGTCGAAACGACCCGGTTATGACCACCTTAATTGCCTTTGTCCCCTAAAACTTAAGGCGCTGGTCATTAGGGAGTTTAATAATAACGTACGCAATTTTAGCGCACGCTATCGCTGAATTTAGTGCTTGGGTTAGCCATAGCTACGCAACAGAGTTTTAGAATAGCATTTCAGCACTGCGAGGCATCGCATACCAATCATATAAGCGTAATCGTACATACATATAGACCGACACGCGGAGCGACTCTGTTTACCAACACGCCGCAAGGCCGCGCATGCGCGGTAGCTATGTGGGCAAGAGCAGCCCGGCTCTCCGTGTTTTCGCCATTGCGTTCTACGGCGTGCGCTCGTTGTTGTCGTTGTAGGGACGCTTGTATCTTTATTTGTGCGTCGTATTTCCTGAGAACGTATGTCGTATCCTATGCCCGACTATTTGAGCTCGCTGCCCGAGCCTGAACGGCAGCGGTATCGAAACAAACTGTGCGGTGACGGCGTTGCCTTCGACGATCCGTATGCCGTAAACAAGGCCTGCTGGACTTCCGACGTAAAGTTGTTGCCACCGAAGTCGACGGCTCATGTCGTCGTTTATTTAGTTTTTTCGCCAAGCCAGTTCACGGCCGACACGGTGCAGGCGTACAAGTCTCTCGAGGCCTACGATTACTTCGAGTCGGTTTCCGCACTGCCGGCGGGATCAGCAGTCTGTGGGTCTGCGGAAGTGTGTGTATTCATTAATTGATTAAATACACACAGCGTCTTCAAGTCAAGGTATGATATTTTTCCTACCCTCATGACCACAAGGCATGACAAGCAGTAACGCTTTGTCCTTTCTGCAGTCTTGGCGGTAACACGTTACAAGTAACGGCGTTGCCGGTAACGCGTCACTTTTTTCAATAACGTAGTAACCTACTCGTTACGTTTTCGACACAGTAACGGGTAACGTACTTACGTTACTACTTCAAGTAACGTAGTTACGTTACTCGTTACTCCTTCCCAAGTCTTAAAGAAATTACACTTCAATTTTTTCCGTGTTTTAGGCGTCAAGCCATGTTTTTCTTGGCGTTTTTTCTCGTGAGTATTTAGGTGAAACCGTAAAACGAGATAAAGTAATTATGTTCAGTTTCTGCACGAACATAATGTTTCTTGATATATGACATGTATCGTCAAAACCGTAAAATGTGCTAAATCTTAATTTTAAAAAAGTAACGCAGAAGTAACGTGCGTTACTTTTTATCGGTAGCGGTAACGGGTTCCTTTTATTTTTAGGCAACGTAGCTCGGTAACGCGTTACTTTTATTTGCAAGTAACGAGTAACGTACTTCGTTACTTTTCTCCGGTAACGCCTACAACACTGCCGTTCTGTCGCCGATCCTCTTCTGCTGGGTAGCACGGGCGTAGCGAGCCTCCGACGAGCGCTTGGCCGATGCTTTGTACGCGAACACACATGGGAACAAAATCCCGGTGGTCTTGATCAGGCAACGCTTTCCCTGCACATAAGCAAGCCTCGGGACGGAGATTGAAATGGAAGCCGCACTTGCCTTCAAGAAAGTGTTTGCCGCACAAACGGTCGTTCGCGCGAGGCGACGATTCTTTCGATCCACGGATATTATCCACCTTTTATGCCTTTCAGAGTCTGCCGGGAACTTGTGGAAACTCACTCCGCTACTTTTCTTGTACATTTCGGTGCAATTAACAGCAACACAGCTTCGCGGCATGCTGAAATGCTATGACGCCCATGCGAAACGTGCGCCCTTTTGCCCACACCCTGCCACACCCCCCGGCTCCGGCTAGAGTGCCTAAGCATACACACACGCGCTTTTGCTTGAGTGGTGACATCTCAGCCATTTTTACGCCCAATCATTTTTTATGCATATTGAAGTACGCGCAATCCGGTGTCAATCAGCTCGAGCGCGTAGCTTTGGCTAATGCAGAGACGCCATTTTAGCGCCCAAGTCACGCACCGAGTGCGCGAGAGCGTCACGCGCTGAACTTTCAGTGCAACAATGAATGTCTTCACCCTGAGACAGACAGACATGTAGGCACCGTAGCCCGGCGCGATCGGGGCGCCGCCGCAGCTCCGTGACGTCAAGCCCGCGTGTCGGTGTATAAGAATAAAACCTACAGTCTTAAGATCAACATTTAGAGACATCTTAAATTAGTATAGACTTACATTTACATTGCTAATGATCTCCGACGTTACACACCTGTTATATTTCTTGAACCGTGTAGAAGGCAGTCGGTTCCTTGTACCACACAGCAGTAGCTCCAAGCACCTCACCGGACCAGAACGCCAAATTTGTTCAGTGGCTCACCCGCTTTATTCGGCTCTAGTTTTTGGAACAAGTTACTTAGCTCTCTCTATGCCATCACTCAAATACCATCTAAGGTGACGTTATATCGTATATGCATCACTGACGCCCGTCTGTTTTAGAAAAAGATTCTTCGATGGCTCCGAGGACAAGCGTAGCCGGCCTAGATCCCTATCCGGCGGGTTGCAATGCCGGCATCGTTGCTCGCACTCTGCAGATTCCCAGTTTGTCAATATCAAATCGCAATCCACCGCCAATGTATCTGCTACAGACGCCCTTCGTTTTCTTTTTTCTTTTTTGTGTGCATGAAAAACCCATAAGTTTGGCTTTGACTGTTTCTGGGAGGTTAGAATGCGTACTTGGAAACAGGTGTTTTTCTAAAATCGCTTTCTAGAGCTATATGTGCTCTTTGCAATATTTAGGAACAAAAACAAATATTCACGAAACCTTTTTAGGGTATGACAGCTTAGCTAAAAAGTTCGCGAGTTATGCGAATTGCAAGCTATGCAACTCTTACGATATACTGGTTTCGTCAATGCGAACTGGTTCCTGGGGTTTACGACACACTGCACTGAGTATTTCTTGATAATACTTTCATGTCGGTTCTCATTTGCGATGTGAGTCACCAAACTGTACAACATCAGGTTTACATCAGGAGTATAATTTAAAAAAGATAATGCATCTCTCAAAGGCAGAGGCTTTACTGAATCTTGCGACTCATCGTCCTCTCCATTCAGCATCCCATCACGAGCGGTTCTATTCGCAGCTGGAATTTATACTTTTTGTGCACGACGCCAACGATGCTCGGTAGAACTCTTGCCTTCAACAAAACATTAATCGCCGGCAGACCCATGCTTTGCAGCGTCTGCATGCTCCTTTTGCAATCCTCATTACGAAAGGAATATTTCGGAATCCCCAAAGAGTCATACTATGCGAATATTTTTGTTTCTCGCAAACTTGTGGTCCTGAGTCTAGCTGTGCAAAACGCAGTTGCGACAGTTTTGGAATTCTCAGGGACGCAGCAGCTTTCTCAAGATTCACAAAAACGCACAAACATTTATTGCGCAAGAAAAAAAAAAGATCAGTGCAGTTGAGAGAAGATGCTCCTTATCACTGAAACCACTCCATGACTTACGCCATAGCACACCTCCCAACTCCGCCAACTTAACGCTTATGGATCTCGCAATCGCGTTCGCGTCAGGGCCGGTTCAGACATCTTCAACGAGCGCGTTAGCTACGACTGCGTTCATTGTAATCGGAGCAACTGGAACGACCGCTCTGCGCCGCACGTACACACTCTGGCAAGCTCTCCCACAACCTGAGCAACTGTGGCAAACACGGCGGTCATCAGCACGGCGGCCGCTTCTCCGCCGCCTTGAGCTGTTTCCGCGGTGCCTCTAAAAAGAATGGGACGTAATGCCACTCACTGGTTTAACAAAAAATGAACAGACAGTTTTAAATAGCCTCCAGCTTTCTTTATTTTTATTTTATCGGAAGACGGCTCGTAAAATTAAGGGATGAAAAAAAAATATCCCATACGCCGTTTTAGACGATCAGCACCTTAACGTACAACTTTGCCAGTAGAAAAGATCTCGGCAGACGCTTTTCCTACGATTACAGAAGACACTGCCATTTTAGCAGTGACATAGCAATGTGGAGATATTGCAAGGAGGGAAAGTACGCAGGCGAGCTGGTTATGAAACATCATTGAAAGAAAACCTGAGACTGGTAGAAATTAAAAAAAACGACAGCACATCCGTTTTTTATTTGTCCCAATCTCAGTTTTTTTTTTAATGGTGGAGACAGAATTTTTGAATCTCATAAACGTCGCAAGCGCTCAACAATGCTACCACTAATCACATATCTCGCATGATAAAAACGTGTGAAAGTTCGCCTTCTTCAGACGCATCTTCAAAAACAATACGCACCAGTAGTGCCTTGAACTTGAGCGCGCGTATGAAGTACGCAAAACAAGAAAACCCTGCTATGTGCGAGGACACAAATGCTACGAAGCGACCACTGGAGTCATAATAAACAAACATGACGGCACGACCATTTCTGTAGTCTTGAGGGCTCCGCCACGACATCGCCGCACGAGCAGATGAATAATTTTCTTCTAGGACGTACTGGGCTATCATCGCGACACACGACACGACTTCACAGTCAAGGATAGCGCTCTACGAGGATCAATGAGCTTCCACCACGCCGACCACGTCGTCAGCAGAAAGCAGAAAGGACGACCAGCATGCAACGCGCGCGGCCGAGCTCTCCTCGACCCATAATTGATCTGTCGATGTGGCAGCTTCATTCGTTCCCAAACGCAGCGAAAAGGTTCAGCACGGCACAACTTCTTGCGTTGCGAACGAACACGATCGACCCGACGATATGGCGCTTCGGCGCGACGGCAACTCGTCGTTCCAGCCGGTTGCATTCGTTCATATAAGTGTAGTAGTCGCTCTGTACGCAAGTGTGCGAGCAGGACTTGAAATTAGTTCGAAGGAGTAATCTATGCTTCCGCTGCGCCACTCTGCTCTTATGAACATGCGATGTATTGAATTGTGATTTGGCAAGTGTCTAAATTGTTACAAAATATGTACTATGCACTTTTCTATTTGTGAACAAAATAATGACGTTCTGTGTGTGGGTCTATGCAAAGCTAGATATTTGCAATATACTTCGCTTCACCTTAAGTTCATACGCAGCCAACGCTACTAGCTGAGGGTAATAATCGGAACGTCAAAATCGCAATACGATGGCGTTCATCATGTTTCTGTACGCGTTATATCATCGCTTAACAGGTCACGAACAGAAAAGACCTAGTGACTTGCGCTTCTGATGCACCTTGATTGGTCCCATTACCTTGTAGTGTCGGCTGCGTCTTTACCTAAGCTGAAAAAAAGTATACCGCCAAGCTTACATTTTTCGTTTCCGTAACCCTTGAGTTCCTCGACATTATCAGAAGAGTAATTAGAGCAGTACATATATATTCACTTACCAAACCGCGCTTTTATCCTAAAGCCGTTTGGAAAGAGACAGAATCAAACGGATATTTATAGGAAGCATTTGTTTCAGCATTGCAGAAGAGCGGGTATGTTAATGTTTAGTAAATGCAGCGAACACAAATCCCATTTACTTAAAGGGCCGGACAATTGGCACCGTCACTTAACTCCCGAAGCGCACAATACGCTGTCCTAGGACTTCCTCTGACGACCGTTGAGTGGCTTGACGAGGACGAAACGCATTCACTAAGCCTTTCGCGTTTCTTTAGTAAGGGAATGTACATTGTATTCTAAAGTTATAAATTTTCAAGAGTTTTTACCATTTGTTTCGGACTTTTCTTGAGGTAACAGACAATACTAGACTTCCTGTATAGGCTCCCTACGGGAGCCAGAGTTGCGCGTCTGTTTCTCACGTGTCGCCGCGCCGTTATTCGCCGATATCCGACCACGTGAGGAGCCGGATCAAATGCAGTGCACAAAAGTAGACCTTGCACTCGCCCCGCCATACGTTCCCCTGCGTTTGAGCGCGCCGCGCTCCTCGAACACGCAGCGCCGCTATTCGCCGAATTCGGTCACGTCAGGAGTAGGATTAGCATGCCGTGCAGGAAAGACGGCGCTACGGGGATGAACGCACAACTCTGGCTGCCGTAGGGAGCCTATGCAGGAACTCTAGACAAAACATGGTGCTCGCGCCACTTGCGGCGGCCGTGACAGGGGGAGAGAAATTCTTCCGGTTCTCATATGTTTATTTTCTGTTTGGGTGGGTGCGCGAAGACGCTTTGTTCACTAGCGAGCGGTTTCGCGAAAACTACGCTCTATAAATAAAATTGTGTTGCTGGTATGTTTAGACAGCCTTTATGCCAGTACGCCTCCACGGGTGACTCGTCTCTTAGCTGGTGATGAGAAATTTACCCAGTGCAATACAACGCTAACCTGGAGTCTTTGACGTCCACCACGCAGCAGTGAATACACGAATGCGTGGCAGTACGAATCTCATCCCGATCGAAACGGGCAGTGGGTGGGGATCGAGCCCAGGCGGTTCTGCAGCCCTAGCTTTCGAACAAAAAGGTTAAAAAGCGCTAACAAACGAAGACAATCAAGAAACACGGACGACAGGACAGGCGCTTCACTGTCAACTGGTTTTTATTAACACCGTTGTTACTTATATATACACATTGCCCAAACCACATCGGATTCAATCGAAACAATCAGAGCCCACCTTCCAGAAACACCATCTCACTCTGCATGAGATGGTGTTTCTGGAAAGGTTGTCCCTGATTGTCAGATGGTGTTTTTGGAAGGTTGGCTCTGATTGTGGCGATTGAATCATATGTGGTTTGGGCAATGTGTATATATAGGTGACAATGGTGTTAATAAAAACCAGTTGAGAGTGAAGCGCCTGTCCTGTCGTCCGTGTTTCTTTATTGTCCCTGTTTGTTCGCGCTTTTTAACCCTTTTATTCAGTAATGGACCCACTTGCCCAAACCCAAGTTTCAATCCTAGCTTTCGCTTCACGCTCCGAGCTGAGACGTGTTGGCCCATTCGGCCACCGATCCCCCTCCCCGGTGTGGTACTTTTAAGGTGTCGAAGACTACCGACACGATCAGAATGTCACGAGGGAAGTTACTTCGATTATTTCGAGATGAGGAACGCCACCGACGCCGCCGAGATAGCAGTACGACGGCATTGGCAGACGGTGCAAGCCTACTTCGGCGTGTTGCGGACAGAGGGCACAACGCGACAATCGCGAAAATGCGCTGCTTGCGCCGTGGCGCTCTCGACCGAACATCTGCATACAACGACAGGCCATTTGCGCTCGTACAAATGCAATCTGCACGGAGATTTGGGAAAGAAACCTTGACTACCAAATCAAGCAAGTCAAAATACTAGAAAATTGTGCATTACAGATATTTGCGTCGCTCTAAAAGAAGCGTAATAAAAACTTCCGGACGATCTTCGCCTAAACCCAATACACGGCTCTGCGATCCCTGCGGGGAAGCTCGGCGCTTATCTTCGGAGCCTGGGAGAAGTAAATGCCCACCGCCAATGCCTTGCCCTTCACGAGGTTGTAGAACACGTTTAGGGATTTGTAGGTTTTAAGAGTTTCTTAGGTATATGGATCAGGTAAGTCGTATAAGTAGCCCTGAATATGCACCTCCAAAGCACACTGTACATTCGGCGGATTTGTGATTTCCTTGAGGAATAAGTGCTCTTTCTTTTCACCCAAGGGAACAGAAAGAGATGTCGATCCCATTAAAGTAAAGTTGATAAGATATCGCAGTTTGTTCTCGGCGGTGAAACCTTCAGTCTATGCGCTATTCAGTGAGGGTCCTCGAAAACACGGAAAAAAGAAGAGCCAATCGGAAGTAAAATACTCGCCCTGGAAGTTCCGCCCTTATTACAGACAAGCTGCATATGACTCACAAATCGGATCCCTGTAAAATCTTCGTGTTGTCGTCCTCAAAAAACAAAAAAAAAGAAAACTAAACTTTTAGCCATTTATGTGAAAAGTGCATATAACGCACACAACACACAGCACAGAATTCGTTTCAATAAAGGCCAAGGACGCAACAAAATCCGAACCAGATAACTGATGGCAAGGCGCTCCTGCTAACAATGCGAAGGTGCACGTAGAGCTCACCGCATACGTTTTCCGGTACAGATTACTGTTGCGCATGCTGCCGCGGCGACTGCAGCTTGCGACGCGATGAGCGACGTCACTAGCCTCTGATATATACTGTAAAAGACTACATTTTCACGAGTAACTAATTTTCTCGAATTTCGCGAATCGCCTACAATTCGCGAAAAATACGCCCTGCGAACAATTCGGGCAATATGTGAACACTACGGAAGCTACACTCGATTCGCGAAAAAATTAGAACTCGCGAATAATTTCAAATGTTGAGCTTTGGTCGGATTCGCGCAAATTTGAGCCCGCGAAAATTAAGTCGTTTACAGTAAACAATTTTGGTACTTGGGTTGCCAAAGGCATGGTAGCGCTTTTTAGACGAGGACAAAAGAAAGAAAGACAAGACAGACACGAGCGCTGACTGCAACTATTTAATCAACATGGAAATGAGGCATAGATGCACGCTTCGATCCTATCAATCAGCCAACCCCAGGCCTTGCCGCCGCTCGCATGAACTGCACCTCCTTATCGAAAAGGTCGATGGATGCAACGCTGACACACCCCACACCTGCCCTTTTTATCTCGTCCGCTTCGATAATTTCCCTAACAGTTCTATTTTTATGTTTAGCCAGTACTGAGCATGAGTCGAACAACGGTTTGCATCCGCAGTCCTGGCAATGCATTGAAAGGTGGCCATCCCGATAGTTTTTGACGTTAAGACTATGTTCTCGGAGCCTGTCGTTCAGGCATCTCCCAGTCTGACCTACATACTTCTTTCCGCATGTTAACGGAATCTGATACACCACACCCTCAACACAAACGACAAACGGATTTCTGTGCCTTATCACACAACCCAGCGAGGCTTTGCGGAAAGGGTTCGTCAAATGACTCAGCCTGGCGAGCTTTTCTGGCGCAGAAAAGACCACCTTAGTATTTATGCGGCTTGCTATTTTCTTTAGGTTATGCGCCGTCTTGTGCATATAAGGCACGACTGCAATCCTTTGTTTACTCCTGGCCTCTTCTGGACGGGTGTTGCCCTTTGCTCGAAGCCTCTTAAGGATCACCTCCGCTACCGATACCAGTACAGCCTCCGGGTAACCAGCCGCCAACAGACGTTCAGACTGCTCCAGGACACTCAAATGTGTCACATGGTGACATGACTTATGAAGGGCGTTCTTGAAGCACAAATTAGCAATCCCTCTCTTAACCAGTTTTGAGTGGGACGAGTTAAAAGGCAGCAGGGGCTTGTTAGCTCTAGGTTGATACATCCAACATACATGATTCTCGAAGAAAGTAAGCTTGATGTCGAGGAAACGAATGACACCATCTAACGGCACCTCATGTGTAAGTTTCAGGGGATGAAGGGCATCACTAAACATAGTTAAGAGACTATCCACCACCGAGTGGAAATGTGTCGAGTCATAGTTAAGAAATACTAAAAATCATCAACAAATCTAAAACACTTCCTTACGTTAAAAGCGCTCAGGCAGTCCGACAGGACTCTGTCATGATAAGCTAGAAAATGTCACTTAAAATCGGCGCTAGATATGAGCCGATACAAATACCTTCCTTTTGGAGGTAAATGCCTTTGTTCCATTCCGCGAAAGTAGACTTAAGATGAAGAGAGAGTAGATCTAAAAAGTCGTCCACCGTCACGCCCGCAGCGTGTCTGTCTTGTCTTTCTTTCTTTTGTCTTTGTCTAAAAAGCGCCACCATGCCTTCGGCAACCCAAGACCAATACCAACCAGCCCAACATTCAGTATTGATAAGTTTTGGTACAATGTATTTAATTTTCTTCGAGAATCATTTCGTATAGAACCTTTTTGCTGTGTCAAGAAGTTGAACTGTCGCTTGCGTCCAAAGCAACTTTCCGTCGCACCGTCTTTGAAGCCTGCTATGCTTGTTTACGTCACAAATGCTAGAGAGCACAAATGCTACATGGACAACAAAGTTGAAGATTTACTGAGGGCCTTCGGCTGTACAATATTACAACTTGGAGGAGGCAAGTTGGTTTACGAAAATACTAGAAATATTTTAACACATCTCGCACTCCTTCGTTCTTTTGGCGTGCACCTGGAGAATTGATGGTTAAACATTTCATTTACATTTCAAGCAGCGGTGTTAAGGTGGCCTTCGTTCATTCTTTTTATAAGCCGGAAGTTCTCTGAGACGTCAAAGACTTGAGCACCACCTGGTGGCATTCGCCATAAAAAGGGACTATAGCGCAGTGGGCAATCGTTGCAGGCGATACCAACACTTCGCTCTCCAACCACCTTCACAGCGTGGACTGGAGTCCCAACTTTTGGTTTGTCTACCTCCGCACACCTTGTTTACATTTCCAATATCAAATCATTTCGATGCTCTTTTACAGCGAAGCTGTTTATGGCTAGGTCTCCGTGGATTTTTCGTGTGCGTGACCGAAACCTCTACGTTCGCACCCCGCCGCACGCCGACGCTTTCCCCGTATAAAAGATTCGAACTAAATAATACAAATAAAGAGTTGACGAACGCGTGTGCAAGATGCCATTTGTTTTAGGCTTTTGCTTTAGAACAGTTACAGCTGCAGACGCCGGCACGTGCGGCGCGTGTAACACCATTCCCTACATTCTCCTCGATGCACGGGGGATTTAGCAATAGGTCTATTCAGTAGATTAGTTATCATGCACCATTTTCGGCAGTTTGATACTTTAGACCCATGTTACGGATAAAAAAACAGGACGCGGGATGGCCAAAAAAACGCGTTTTTCGTGTAAGGCTCGTCAAATTATGAGGCGCTGGAGAAATGCAGCATTCTGCGTTAAGTCCTTATTTCGAACTCTTTTTGTTCGCCTTCCGCCCATTGAAAAGCATGCGGGAAGGGCCTTAGAACGCACCTGGTATCGCTGCGCCGCAGCGTTCTTCCGCAACATATAGTTCGTCTGCTTTCCTCGCCGTCACCATGCCAACGAACGCCGAATGAATGGAAGCACGCACGGTACCGCCGCGTGAAGCCAGCAACAGCTGACGCCATTTTACGAACGCCGTCTGCTAGCCAAAGCCGAACGCGGTATGTCAGATCAACCGCCTCCGCCGCCGCGCCGCTAGCAAAGACGACGAAGCTGAGACACGCCGACGGCGATCGAGCAAGCAACAACACCGCGGGACGACTGCAACGTCGGCATTTATTGGGATCAAAGGCGCGAAATAAGCAAGGACAATTTTTATTTGAATCATAACACGCGATATCCAAGTTGGGGACCACATACCTTTGCTGGGTCTTTCCTGTGAACTTTTTACAGAGACACGGGGTGCCGCGTACAGAACACAGCTCCGTTTTCAAAATATGGGGGCCCTGAAAAGGGCCGTTTAGACCGCTACCAGAACCTATAACTGACGTAACGAGCACTTGACAAGCGGTTGGCGCATAAGTCGCCTTTATGCATTCAGGCGGGCGACGGGCTCAGCGCAGCGGATCACTCGAAGTCACCGGGGCCGTCAGAATCATCGCCCTGTCTGCGTCGGGGCTCTAGATTTTGGCGGCCACGGCGACGAACGACTGGAATCTATCAGTGTTTCCGCGCGCCTTCTCTCTCCTCCACAACATGAATTTTGCAAGGTGACTGTGACCAGTGAAATGGTGGCTCTCGCGCCGTCCAGATGGAAGAGAGTTTTTGACGTGGGCCCAGGTGCGATCCACCGTATTGGTATGCGCACCAGTGTTCGCGTCGACAAAGTGTAGCTTGTGGTTGACGGTGAGGTGCGTGAAGCGAGCGTCATCTGCAAGCTTGCTACAGCCAGCCCAACAGTCAGTGATTATTCTTGTTCTAGGGCGGACCCACTCGGTTATTAGCCCTTGCAGGGATTTTAGCGTCACAGGTCTCCACGGGAACAAGAAAGCAGCACCCGCTGCAACGCTCCACACCGCCGAAAACCCACTGGCCAGGCCTTAAATACCCGCGATGGTACTTTCGCCGACCGAACATACTCTGGTCTAGTTCTACAGTCACGCCTTCGCCACCAATCATGCCTGAATGCTTAAAAACGGCATTTACCACAACCTCCCGACAAAAGCTCGCCCAATCAGTTATTGTCTTACTTGCGATATCAGTCTCCCGCTGAATGACGGCGCACGGTAGGTTCTGGCACCGGAGGATGATTTTCATGAGTTGGAGAAGCGTCAGGTGCGATCCTTCGAAAAAGGAACCGCTCCGTACCGAGACCTGGCCCCGGCACTGAACTTTGACCGGCTTCCTCTTGTACACCGCACGAGTCATCCACACACCGCACCCGCACGTGTAGCGATCCGCAGATCTATCGCGGACTTGCAGCTTGTCATCGCAGCTTCGCACTCTGGACACGCACGAAAACCCAGGAGCCAGGAGCAGGCCCATGCGCTGAAGCAAATTAATTGCTTCAAGATGATCTTTCATGGCGTCATGAAGACGGCACAAGTTGAACGCCATGGCACTGCGATGCTCGCCTCTGGAAGAATAAAGCGCCGGAGCGGGGAACTGCGCGCTTCTTTGCATTTATTATTTTTATTTGATCCGCCATTTTCTACCTCGTGACACAATTCCAACAAACTCATTGGTTGATCGGTCGGACCACACCATCGCGTGACAAAACAAACGCCAAACGTATGTCCACAGACGGCATCGTCACAGAGAAGGGAGCAGTCGAACCCAACAACAAAAAAAGTAACAAAGTGAATAAAAAGAAAAAATAAGAAGAGAGCGGTTGGATTTTCGGACGGCGTGACGGCGTCTTCTTTGATGAGAGGAGGAGCGGCCATGCTGCTCTGGCTGCTCGGAAAGTTTCTTTTTTTTATTTTTTTATTTTTTTTAGAGGGTGCCACGAATTTTACTTGAAGCTGACAACGCGTTGGAACGGAGGAGGTAGAGTCTTGGCGTCCGAATTCGACGTGGTAGAAAAGAAAAGAAAATAACGACCGTATGCCAAGACCGTTATACTCCGCACTCGGCGAGTCCTAATGACGCCGCCGACGACCGTTAGGCCATTTATTTTGTTTCTTTAGATTTTTTATCGCGGCGACTACTTCACTGTGCTTCGGACTCTCCAGCGGAGATCCGGCAGTTTCTAATAATTATTATTATTGTCGTTTGAAGGGCACTCTTCCTATGCTGCTTCGTTCCTGACGCCATAAAAATATTCTTTCTGTTTAGATTATAGGCGCGAAAAATCCACACTGACTAGGGCCTGAGTAACAGCACCCAGATGTTGGCCTAGACTCTGCATTACTCAGGCCACACTAGTCCGTGTGGATTTTTTGCGCCTACAATCTAAAAATAAAGAATGGCATACACACACATCACACGCTCACGGACTCAAAGTTGGTCCAAAAGTTCAGTGTCCCCGACGTGTTTTTGTAGCGCTTTAAAAATGATACACTGATACCGCCAAAAGTTCTCCGGCCCAGGATTTTGGTGGCATTAAATGGTCTACGGTCCAGCACTTGCAGCGTTCTTCTCATGTCTTCTCGTTGGGTGCTGTATTTCACGCATGCACACAAAAGATGCTAATAACAAAGCTAAATAATTGGGCTAATTAATTATTGGACTAATTGTATCCACAAACCAATCCGACCTTGAACTAAACTTTTTATTTTTTTATACGTGGCGCTAACTTTTCCCGCCCATATTTTTATGGCGTCAGGAACGAAGACGAAGCAGCATAGGAAGAGTGCCCTTCAAACGACGATAATAATAGTTATCAAAAACTGCCGGACCTCCGCCGGAAAATCTGAGGCACGGTGGAATAGTGGTCGCGATAAAAATCTAAAGAAACAAAATAAATAGCCTAATGGAACAAGGCAGGTACGCAGTGATTGCAAAAGCATACACAAGAAATTATAGAAACCTAAAAACAATAAAAGCAAAACAGAAAACAGAAAACACCTTCGAGGGAATCAGTGTAATCACATAATTACTTTGATAGAAAAATATACTCCTAGTATCAAAACGAAAAGCAAACAAAAAAAAAACAAAAAACACCTACGAGGGAATCAGTGTAATCACATAATTACCTTGATAGAAAAAATCTCCTGATATCACACATGCTACAGGATTGTATATCGAAATTATGACCAAGTCATTTTGTTCAGAAACGTTGAAGTGTTTTTTAAATCATCTGTACACCATAGTCAGTATGAGATGCATCTACTACCTAGAAATCAGAATACAGGCATAATACATATCGAAGTATTACGCCTGTATTTAACAAGATGGTGAGACACTGTGACTTTACATTGTCCAGCGTTTTAACAGTAGTTCTTCCTTAAAACAAATACCTGCATTCGCTGACGACTGGAAACTAAAGTCAGTACACTGCTTCTTTCAACCAGCACACCCAGGCCACACATAGGTGAACGGCCAGTCTTTAACCACTGATAGGTTGGCAGTCAGTTTCGTATTACCAGTCTCTAAAATGGACATTGTACGAGTAAAACCGTTTAGTGAACCTTCATTCGGCTTATGAATCACCCTGTGGTGTCTGTTGATCAGCCTTAGTCGGACTGATGAAAAGTCGGTTACTGCCCGCCCTTGGATGGTTTTGTTTGACCAGAGGCGTTTTTTTTAAACATTTGCCAAAGTCGCGCTGGTTAACTTCAACCCTGGCAGGGGCATTCGTTATCTGCTTTTTTGCGGCCGGCCTTAGGAAACCCGGATCATCGGACTATGCTCCGAAATGATAAGTGTACTAATACGGGCCTTCGGTGTACCTACACTCGGTTGTAGATGGTCGTGTATTGTCCCTTTTTCAGCCTTATTCTGGCTGATGGAAAATCAGTTGCTGGCCGTCCATTTGATGGTTTTGCTGGGCCGGCCAGTGCACCGTTCTTTCATCCAGCACCGGCCAGGATAAATTTTCCAGCGCTTTACACCGTATAAAAACAGTGGTGCATCATAATAACGCAGTATGGTTGACAAAACAAAATCGGGTTGTGTGCATGTTTATACAGAATAACTTGGACTGCCTCACGGGTGACGAGTCTCCCAGCTGCAGATGAGAAATTCAGCCAGTGCGGTACAGCCGCTATCTTGGGGTCTTTAACGTGCATCACGCAGTTTTGATACACGACCGCACGCCGGTACGATGCTCATCCACATCGAAACGGACAAGAGTGGGGATTTAACCCATCACTATGGCTGAATTTATTTACTCCTTTTGTTTGCTACTAAAAAATGCTGCAAAATAAATGCCCCCTATTCAAAGAAAAGCCTACTGTTAATGGTTCATACTAAACTAGTGACAGACGCGGCATGCATATGTGACTGAATTACGAACTATATTTTATCCTGTGGGGTGTTCAATATTCTTCTTTAGTTTATAATACTCCTTTTAAAAATTGATGCCAGGAGCACGAGGTTAGAAGACCAAATAGACAAATAGCGTGATACAAAATGGTATTTTACCAACGGTAATAGATCGATCCATTAAACACTGTTTTGCATGATTCAGAGCAAAGCAGGGGCGCCTGTAGCGTTGTATGATGTCAGAGCAGGAAACTAGAGTAAATGACAAAGTAGGTCCTAAGCAACACGCGTAGCGCGATTGGCGAGTTCTACATGAAGAGGTGCACACAGAAAACTACTTTAAAAACAAGCATGTTCCCATAGAGAAGCATGAGAAACTGGGCCCGCGACCGGTGGCGAATAACCGCATATCGAGGAGCCATCTGGTGTAGCCGGTTCCAACTGAGCGGAGAAGAAGGACTTTATCTGGCAACTGTGACGCGCGCGCTGTCCACACATGTGTACGAGTGAGGACCCAAAAGAAACCGAAGTAATTTATTCAAAATTGCATATTTTTATTTACACGTTCAAATTTTAGTCACCCTCTCCGTGCTTTCCGCCTGATGCAATTCACGTGCCGAGAGGTTTCTTCATGTGCTCAAAATAAACCTTAAACTCGCCGATTTTGATGACTTTTGGTACCTCTGGCGTTTTTTTTGTTTTGCCCCTTTTACATCGGCGAACTGCTTAATCTTGATAACTTTTTAAAAGCTGCGCTCTTAAATCCGGAACTGTGCGCCTAACAGCTGCGCTCTTAGGCGCACGTTTCCGGCTTAAGCGGCGTCGCCGTCGGCGTTACCGCGCGTTGCATTATGGGATGTTTCCCATATTGACGTCACACGTGACGTCAGGGTTGACGCCACGAGGGTCACGAGTGACGTCACGATTGTCAATAGGGTCACGAGTGACGTCACGAAAATCACGAGTGAAGGCCTCGACGAAGGTCACGAGTGACGTCATGAGGGTCTCTAGGGTCACGAGTGACGTTACGAGGGGGAGGGAGGGGAAGAGGAGCGATGAGAAGGGGAGAAGGAGGATGGAGGAGTATAAGGGGGAGGAGGAAGGCAGGAGGAGGAGGGGAAGAGGACAAGGAGAGGAGGAGGGAGGATGAGGAGATGAGGAAAATAGCAGGGGGAGGAGGAAAAGAGGAGGAGAACGGGGAGGAGGAGAGGGTACGGAGGAAAGGATACCCTCCTCTCCGTACTTTTCCTTCCTCCTCCTTACGAGTTGCGCTCAAATTCGGCATTACAAGGAATTGTAAACGTCGTTCATTTTTTATCTAGCGAAATAAAAAGCCAACAGGGCGAGGTCTGGTGAGTAGGTAGCATGGGGCACTTTAGCCAATGACATTTTTGGCCAAAAACTGCTGAACACGCAGTGCGGTGTGGAGAGAATCACAACCCCAGTTGTGGCGAGACTGGTTTCTTCGACCATGACAACACGCTTGCCCACACCACGTCGAGTATTCAGCAATTTGGACCAAAAAACCGCGTGACCACCGTGCCCAACCTTCAAATACACCCAACCCTGCCCTATGTAACTTACTTCTTTTGTTCCTCCAGATGAACGAAAAGCTACCAAAAGGAAACGGTTTGCCAATATGGAAGCGGTGAAACAAAAAGTGGCAGAAGCACTGAAATACAGCAATATCGAGGAGTTTAAAGACTATTTTGAGCATTTAATGCAACGTCTCTGCGGCGGTGAGCACTTAGCGGCGGTGAGTACTTAGAAGTCGATCGAAATTTTAGCAGATAATTTTGTAAAAAGAACGCGGGGAACGCTCCAGCTTCGCCTTTAACGTTGGATAGCGTTATCTTGCACCGTTTGCAAAGCCTTCTCATTATTACGCTCCTAACCCCGGCGAGGCCGTGTTCCAACTATGCACACTTACAGGTAGGGTCTGCAACATCATCGCTCGGCAGAGAACCTCACGTAGACCCGGAACCAAGGATTTTGTACATCTGGCGAAGTAACCAACGTCAACGTGTCTTCGTCTTCCACGTTCTCTAACATCGACAAATGCTGCTGCTGCGAATCCTCCGGCAAATGACAGGGGCTGTTAGGCTTCTTTTTCCATCGATGCCGACAGTCACCTGCAATCACACCAGGATCCCGCCGGTGACGCAGTATCATCACGTCACCGCTGGTATAGGAAAAGAAGGACCCGTGGACACGCGCGGCGTAGTCGTTTCGGACTTACCATCCAACGCAACCATCGAGTCATGTCCCATTAAAACATCGTCATCAAATATCCCGAACCCGGTCTCCAGCCTGCCCATCGCCCAGCCCTTAACATCATATAACCCTGCACTCGTTCCCAAGCTGTGCAAGCGTGTGTGCGCGGTCTAGTCGGTATTGTGACGACTCACGTTACGTCATGTTACTATGTGGCTGTAATGTGGCCGTGACGTGGCTGTGACTGAAGTCATGACAAACTCGACCTACTAAATTTAATAGAAACATTTTTCGCTACACTCTGGGAGAAAATTTTCCGCCAAATTGAACTTGAAATTGTTCCGCTAAATTTAGCGTAAAAGTTTCCGTCAAACTTAGAGAGTCAATATGATCATGACGTCACAGCCACGTGTGACGTCACACGGGTGACATCATGTGTGACCTCACACGTGGCTGCGCGCGTTGCATTATGGCATTGTTTGGTCTCACCAAGGCCGAGTTTTCTGTGACACGAGCTCCTAAACGCTAATAAACTCCGGGTTTCCGGGAATACCCCCCCCCCCCTCTCCCCTCGTATAACTTATGCCGTGGCGCGGAGGCAGTGCGTTCCAGGCTTTCGAGTTCTTTCGTGCCGTGATCAACTGCGTCAGTCGGAAGAGTTGGGAAAAATAAAGGAGGACCGGCCGGTACTCGTTCCTTGTACACACAGGTCTTTATTCGAGCCGACGGCCGGCCTCACATTAACAGGCGGCACTTGATTGCCTCCGTCCGTTCCCGCTTACCGTGCGTGTGCTCTCGAGCGGTGTTCGTCTGACCGGTCTGGTCGACGTCACCCTCGTCGCCGTAGCCCAGAGCCTCCTCCACACAGCAGTGCAAGACGTTTTGTCCACCGTGCTCGATACGGCTGCACTGTCTCAAGATGTGTTCGATCGTCTCCTTATGCTTGCCGCAAAGTTTCCAGGTCGGGTCGTCTCCCTAGAGTTCGTATGTTCGTTTCTGGGTTAAGGTGGAGCCCGTTCTAGCCAGAACAGCGCGGTGGCTCTTTCGCCCCGGTATTGTCGGCAAGGTGATCGCTCGCATTTGTGTACCCTGTATAGTTGGAGGCTCTGTGTAACCATGAGTGCGGTCTGTGTAATTTCTGTCCGTAATGTCTTCGCCCAATCTCGCTCCGACGTCGCCTGCTGTCTCACCGTTCCCCCACTGTGTTTAGGGTCTATGGTCCTCATTCTTCGCATCCTGCCCGTTTTGGTCCCTCGATAACGAGATGCGGTAATACATCCTCCGGGCATGGTTCCCCTGAGGGACATAAAGTTTCTAGGAGCTGCCGCAGGGGCGACTCGAAAAGAAACACATCTGAATAACCTTCGATTGAAGCGTCCCAGATATGTCCTCGATTATAATTACTGAGTTGTAGCGTCGACGGAGCCATTCTCCATGCTTCATAGTTCCATCAACAGAAAATAGGCAACACGCCAATAACTCACTGTCTGCATGTCAACAAATGGCGAAAGTGCAGGACGCTAGTAATCAACATGTTGGAAAGGGGCTTAGCGGAAAAGAAAAGGTGGTTCATGGAACCGCCCTATAGCTTCATTATCCAACCTAGGTAATAGTCGCGGCGTCTACACAAGATGCATAGATAGTTGGATAGCCACAATAGGTTTGAGCGTCATCGTTAAGACCGATCTAATGCATGACGGTATTAAATGGTGTATATATTGCAAGCGCTCAGAGCCCGAACTTGAGGTCTGTTAGCTTCGTTCTGCTTGAAAGGGGATGTGCTCTATGTTACCTTACAAAAAAAAAAAGTTTAGATTGAAGCTTTGGGGCTTCTTTGGAACGGAAGAAATCAGAGCCTACCTTGCACGCTTTTGTGTCTCGATTTGGCCGGGCTCTTTTCTTGTCTCTAAGAACGCAGATTTATGGTCTGTCTTGGCGCGAGAAAGGAAAGTTTGTGGTCGACGGAAAGGCGCGCTCAGAAAATAAGCAATAGGACGTTGTGGGAATTGCCGTTGTTCAACGATCAACGATCAACATAGCAACCTAGGACGGCGGCAGACGTTAAGAAGAAACAACAATCTACCGGGAAGATTGAAAAAGAATAAACACGGTCAATAATAAAAAAAATGTGTATGAAAACAACTCGGTGCAAACTATGCTGCGGCGGGTTCTCGGTTTCGAATGAAAAGTTGTTCTCGAAATGAAATTTTCTGCGCGCTCAATTCTCGAAATGTTTTTCTTTTGAGTTTGATATATCCCGTTTGAGAGGTGCGCGGACGAAGGCTCCGATAAGCTGTCTATTTCTGGCAAGGTTTTTCTTTCTCTGTTTCAAGTTACTGAACCTCAGCTACTCCATCGATTTCGTTGCCTCGTGTTATATGGCGTCACAGAATATCTTGATATATTACGAAGTTCCGAAGTACAAAATATGATGAATGATTACACTAGAATTGAGCACCTTGCTATTGAAGTTAGAAAAATCAACCAACTTTAATAATGCCCTTGTTAAAAACGTACCGTACTAAATATGCCTAGTAAAATAACACTACGGAGAAAACAAACGTATCGGGGAATTCTCACAACGTTTCACACTTGCCCCAAATGACAGAATTGAATTTACAGAATATAATTAGTGGTTTTTCCATGACGGCCCCGACAACATCGCGGTTTCTGAGAACGAATTATTTTAAGGGAACTAAAAAAGTTTCGACACACTGCAAGACAGTCTGAAATGGAGGTGGTTCTAAATGAAGTGTATATATATAGACGCAGTGCGAACGCGCATTTGGCCGATCTTAACAGTACGGTCCTTACTTGCGCATAAAATTAAAGACCCTATGAACCGCGCTCGCGCGGGTGGGCAGGCGGGCGGGTGGGCGGGCGGGCGGGCGGGCGGGCGGATGTGGGGGTGTGGTACGTGCAGTTCAATTTAAAACCCACCAAACCGTCAGTGCTCTTGCCGGGAGATCGGGGAACCCCGAGTAAATATTCGCCGCCCAGGTTGATCTTGTTCAAACACCTCTCGTTTTTTCCACCATGGCCGCAATCACAGTACATGGTTGGTTAAGTTGGTTAACTTTTAGCTAGGATTCCGTGGGTGGAGTTTATGTTTTGAGAAAGTCGGACAGTGTTCTTCGGAACTTATTTTTCGCTGGAACTGCGGGTTTCATTGAATTTTGTTTTTGTTCGATTTCCCCTTTTCCGAAATTCGGAGCTTAATTTTACTCTGTCCTTATTTATTTTTTTACTAAAAATAAACAATATCCGGAAAAATCCCACACTTAATTCATAAAAACAATAACCGGTATCGAAAGATATTTTTTGGAAGTGCATTTAACATCGACGCCCTTGCGATTGGCCGTACTAACTATCCCACGACAAATCTTGAGAACATGTGTTTCTTCATTAAACGTCGGCACTTCGAAATAGCCAAATTCTCAACGGATAAAACCTTCAACTGTTTCTCCCCGTCCTATGAAATCTACAGGTGTGCAGTTTTCACTATTATAAAATCACAACCAATTTTCTCTATAAAAAGCACAACTAGCATAGTCCAAACTAGAAACCACAACACTGGATTTTGCCGTGGTCCAGAAGTACAATGGCCCCTTGTACTCAACGAGCTTGACGAGGTAAGCGGGAAACTACATTTTCTCAATAGTCAAAGATAAAAAAGGAAAAAAAAACACCCACAAAGGGATCCTTTTTTTTCGAAAACACCAACTCGTTGCTCTCGCAAATTTTATTCACAATATAGTGCATTTTCTGGGATTGAATTACTTTTGCATCGTGTCCTCGAAACTTCTAATTTTTCGCCTAAACTCAAATTTTCGAAAATTTCATCAGGCGAGTATTTTACAGAGATTGTGGAATTTATCCCAAAAACACAGAACCCTTGTTATATCAAAACGCACAAAGGCGATAAGCTCTCTGACGATTCACTTTTGAAACTTCTTGATTCGCTTCATCTGATTGTAGCTTCGGTTGAGTTCGAACTTAAAGTGAAACAGAGGATAGTTGTTTTCTGCACTAAAATTACCCTGACTCAATTGCCTTGTGCCTAAAGCGTTCAATAAAGTGATACGAAATATGTGTGACGTCATAAATATGGCTGAGGTCGCAAATATAGGACGTCACAAATATGGGCAAATATGGGTGACGTCGCCAATTGTTTTTACATGAAATTTGAAATGTCGAAATAAAACAAATCTGAGATACTTCACAACTTTACAACGGGCCTTGCTCTTGCCGCTTTTCGTGAGCGAGTTACAAACTTCTGATGACGAGGAAAAAAACAGTTTCATAGGATCGAGGCCACAAGGTTACAATTTGGTTGAGGAAAGGAAAAGTAGAAGATAAAGAAACCACTAAAAAATTATCCAATGCAAAAAAAGAAAAAAAAAGGAAGTTGGTGTTAGCTAAAAAGCTGACCCGAAGAAGAAAAAGCTACCGACCTGATCGGACGTTCCATTGCTTGCTCTCTATCTTTATCATTATTTTGATAGATCTGAGCCCGTCTACGCTTCCCTGACTGGCATCTAAGGGATCAGTCATGACCGGGAACCGGCCACAGCTCATCGCGGCACGGATTACGTCGGGTAACTGACACGGAATGAACTCCCAACCCGGTAAGCCTACACCAGCATCAGCGATGGATATCTCCCAGCAAATTCCTGCTGAAGACGACCATAACTATCATGTCATCCAGGGAAATCTGACGGGCAGCTCAGCTTTGAGAAAACGACCCAATGACATTGATGGCGATTCCCCGAGTCGTCGCTGACACCAGCCAAAGTGCCGGTTGGAGCAAACGACGCAATGGATCAAGGATTCATGGAAGGTGACCTAGAAGGATTCAACCTTGTGGAGCACCGCCGACAAAGAACATCAGGAGTCCCGGTACTACTGACGCCGGCAGACAAGACGCATCGCCTCCAGCAACAAAATCCGCTAATATTGAGCACGCAAGTCAATACGGCAGCGGGCGGCCCCATCATCCACCATCGCTTCACGGCCAGGGGGGTCTCCTGGTGGAAGTAGCGGACGCCACTTCAGTGAACAAGCTCTTGCAAGTTCGCTGTCTCGGTGACATACACATACAAGTCACCATACCCAGCGCTTACCTTCAGAACTATGAATTGATCAAGGCAGTGCCCACGTGGTACACGGATGCAGAATCAAGAGAATAATTACAACAAGAAGGTGTCATCGCGGCTCGCCGCCTCTATCGTCGCCGAGGGAAGCCTGGCGACGCCGCAAGTCCATCAGATCGCGTCGTTCCCCTGTTTCGTCCGAACACAGAGCGTCCGACGAAAGTGAACCTAGGATTTACTCGGTACGAAGTCGTCGAGTACATTGAGGCTCCTCCGAGGTGCTTCAATTGTCAAGCCCTTGGCCATGTGGCGAAATATTGTTAGAACACCTTAAAATGCAAGAAATGTGGTGAACCACATTCTACCAAAGACTGAGTAGGCGGGACACCACCGAAGTGCGCTAACTGCGGCGGAGAGCATCCAGCAGACTATGCAAATTGCAAAGTACGTTTGGCTGCGCTCAACAAGACAAAAAACTTCGTGCACGGCCCGCGACTGACCCCTCCCATTAAGGACGACCCTCCACCTTTGTCGTCTTTCCCGCCACCAGATGTTCTTCAGGAATCATCAACCTCGACGGCCCCTCAGCAGCAAGTACAGCAGAGGACCCTTAGAAAAGCTAGGCCAAAACATACTCCTCCGAACAATAAGTAGGGGGCTCAGAATGAGACCACCAATGAACCACAAGAAGCTACAGATACATCAAGAACTGCTCCGCCACCTCCATCTAAACGCAACAAGCAGCCTAACAAGAACACAGATACCCATGCTGGGTCCACAAGGGAGCCACTATTCCCAGCGCTTGGATTATGACGGTCGGCGACATAATAAGTCTTATCTTTTCTGTCCTTGAAATTTTTACTTCCAAGCTGCCATCCTGCACCTTTAAGAGCATCCTCGAGGGAATTATGGTCTTTAAACCCGCAATCGTAACAATGATCACCAGCTTGCATCAGTCTAATGGCTAATGCCTCCTCTTTTAAAGATGATGTAAAACAAGCCACAGTGTTCCAGTGGAATGCGAGAGGGTTACCTTCACGTCTTTCAGACTTCAGACAGTTTGCATTCAAGTACCGGTTCCCGATCCTAGCCATCAGTGAATCGCGTGTAGCCGCAGATTTCCGCCTATCCGGATACGAAGTGTTTCAGTCGGCTCGGGATTCTGGCATTAGTCGGGTATTTCTAGCTCTTCGGAAAGACCTCAATCACAACCCAAATAATGAATACGTCTGTGTAACTGTTCGTAGGGGAAGGTTTCATTCACCATTATTGCTTCATATGTAGCCCCGTCCTGTGTGTCTGACGTTTCTAGATTGTATGCTATCATTAGACAGTGCCCAGGGCCAGTTTTATTGAAAGGATACTTCAACGCTCATAACGCGGCCTGGGGGAGCGCAAAAACTACGCGTCGTGGAAAAGAGCTACTTGATCTGGCAGATGATCATGACCTTTGTGTTTTAAATGATGGTTCACCGACTTTTGTTCGAGGCACCTGTAGCAGTAGTTGTTTAGACGTCGCCTTTGTGTCACGCGAGATTGTCTCACGGAGCTCCTGGTTCGTAGACGTCGAGTGCCATGGCAGTGACCACATACCAACCTACACCACAATTTCTGGTTTCCAAGTCAACACTAAGCCTCATTCTCTATCACACACCGACTGGAAAGAGTTTAAAGATGACGTAGAAGTGCGCCTCCAAAGCACTAGTACCTATCATGAGTTTATATCTGCCATCCAACTGTCAGTAAAAGAGGCAACAAAAGCTGTACACCTTCCACCCTCCCGCACCACGGTGGACGCAGAATATGAGCGACTGCGGGCAATTCGCCGACGCGCAGAGAGGCGTGCAAGGCGCACAAAATTACCTGCTGATATCCGCAATGATAGAAGAACTCAAAAGCACATGCGCCGTCATCTTAACAAACTTTCCAAGAAAAAGTGGAGAAGCACCTGCGCTTCTTTTGACCCACGTGCCCCCTTGTCACTTATTTGGCATATAGCGCGAGGATTACGGTATGCACCGCAGCAGAGAACACCATTTAATGCTCTCTCAATCTGCTTACGAAGGCCAGCTCTTGCAATTGCTGAGGATTACTGTGCTTTACTTGTAGGCCTATCAACAGTGAATACTATCGACCCAACAAGTGTGAGCTTTGAAGATGTTCCTGATCATACTTCAAGAGTGATGGATAACATCTTTAGCGCATCTGAACTCGATCAAGTTCTGGCATCCCTGAATCACTCTTCATCGCCTGGACCAGACGGTATTACGTATGGCACACTTGCACACCTTGGACCTCAAGCCCGCCAACATCTTTTAGACGTATTTAATGCTTCCTGGCTGTCCAGCTGTGTCGCTCAGGAATGGAAAACCGCTTGCGTTGTACCCATCCTAAAGGTCGGTAAGCCTCCTTTAGATATCAAATCCTACCGACCTATTGCGCTTACAAGCTGTATCGGGAAATGCATGGAACGAATGATTATTTCGCGCCTGGAATGGTTTCTCGAATCCAACTCACTGGATCCGGAATCAATGACAGGATTCAGACAAGGCCGAAGCTCTATCGACAATGTCATGGACCTAGTTGCTCATGTCGATGATCAGAAGCTCCGTGGCAAGCTCACAACGGCTTTATTTCTCGACATTCGGGGAGCCTTCGATAACATTCAGCACTCAGCAGCTCTGCAAGGCCAAAGATCAATAGGTATCGGAGGTCGTCTTTATGACTGGATTGCCAACTACCTTCGCAATCGGACAATCTTCGTGCGCACGAGTGATGGAGATACCAGCCACCATATTCTCACCAAAGGTGTTCCGCAAGGAGGAGTTCTGAGTCCAGTCCTATTTAATATCGCCCTCATTTGTCTACATGCACTCATCCCGGATTCTATACATATCTCGCTGTACGCCGACGACGTGTGTCTTTGGACGTCAGCAGCGTCTCCTAAGAGAATACATTTACGCCTGCAAGCTGCTCTCCACAACATATCAAGGTTTCTGGCCATGCGAGGACTTGAGTTATGCCCTGCAAAATCTGCTGCTATTGCATTCACTAGAATGAAAGTAGATCGTTACACCTTATCAATTGACGGTACTACTATTCCATACGTTCCAGCTCACAAATTTCTTGGAGTTTATATCGACAAAGGGTTAACGTGGAGCTCCCATTTGTCACATCTCAAAAACAGACTCTCTGCGTTTATTACCTTAGGACGCTTTATAAGCGGCACAACTTGGGGTGCTTCAACAGCGGCCCTCCTTCATTTATACAACGCCTTATTTGTTGGAGTTCTTCGCTACAGCCTTCCTGTCATGCATGGACTTAGTCCTACCAACCTGAAAAAACTCCAATCTCTTCAAGCACAAGCACTCAGAGTATGTCTCGGAGTCCCTAAATCTACATCCACCATTGACACCATTGCCGAATCTCACTGCCTTCCAATAATAGCCATTCGTACCCAGGAGATTGTTCGGAATCATATTCGACACTTAACAAAACATCGCGCTCATCACCTGGCTGACTTACCAGAAAGGTGTTTTTACAGCCGTATTGGACAGCAGATTCTAGACCATACTGACAGCATACCGACTACGTTTCAAGAATATATGCTACCTACCACGCCCCCATGGTTCCTCTTCCCACTACAGGTGTATACAACTATCCCGGGAATACCGAAAAAGTCAACACTTCCTGCAGTCGCCTTGCGGCAGTTTTGTCTGTCTGTGTTGTACACATGACATTCCTCCTCCTGTCACATCTACACGGATGCATCCACGACTCATACTAGCGCCTCTATTGGCTTTGTAATTCCCGCACTCACGCATACAAATGGTTATAAGCTTTCACATCGAATGTCTTCAACAGCTGCTGAACTTGTAGCAATTCGTGACGCGTTAAGATTTATTATTGCAACGCCACCTCGTTCCTGGACGATAATAACAGACTCTAAGTCATCGCTGCAGTTCCTCGACTGCCCAAGCAGGAACAGCCCTTATAAGCAACTGCTATTACAAATACTTCAACTCCATTACGACGGAGTGTGTCAAGGCCACTCGATGTGCTTTCAATGGATACCCAGCCATTGTGGAATTCCGGGCAACGAAATGGCTGATGCTGTTGCAAACCGAGCCCAAACATCCACTCAGCCTATGCAAGCCCCATTTATCCAGGACGGACATCAGAAGCGTGGTGAACACTCTCGGAAAAAGAACCGCCGCACGTCTCTGGGAAGATGCCGCTGACAAGAGTACATCGCTACGAATCATTGACCCGCACTTAACATTTCGAGCACCTCCAGGTCTTAAACGGCGACGTGAGGCTGTGCTTCATAGGATACGCCTGAAAGTTGCATATACGAAACGTTACCTATTCTGCATTAGGAAAATCGACTCTCCAAATTGCACCGCATGTGGCATTACTGAGGATTTAAAACATATAATGACAGAGTGCCCTAACTACGAAGACGAACGACTTGAATTGAACGCACAGCTCAACTTATCTCCTGGAACTTCCCTCACAATGAAAATGATACTAGGTCCCTGGGAAAATGAGGCTTTTGCCGCAAGAGCCACGAACGCCCTCGTCAGGTTCCTGTCAGAGACAGGCCTGGACAAGATACTTTAAAACTGCACAAGCTCTAATCTTCCTACTATTTTTTATTTTGTGTGTGTGTGTGTGTGATACTTTATTTCTTTTTCTTTAACTGTCGTATTCCTCATTCCCCCTCCCTATTCAGAGTAGCCAGTCAGGAGATGACTCCCGGCTAATTTCCCTAACTTCCTTTTTCCTGCCAATAAAGAAAAAAAAAAGGCTGGCTTCGTAGGTTTCAGTTTTCTGGACAAATCTTTACCTTTCCACTAGATTTGACAAAATTACATAATAGAATATGCCGGTGCGTATTTGTTTAAATTTCCGACCTCCCTATTCAGTTCAGGAGGTGTATTGTTTTTAAATGAGCTCGCAGAATGTTCTCAAGGAAATTTTAAGACATGAGCCGGTCTCACAAAAACTGATGCTAAAAATATTCTGCCTACAGAAATGAACAGCTGAACCTGTGCAAGCAACCTGCTTTTGTGAGCATATTTCCGTCCAATAATTACACCAGAGGAATTAAGCAAATTCTAAAAATAATACCTACAAGATCATCTGAGCGGATGTAAGGGCAATAAAAACGAAGCAGACACTACCCCAAAATAAAAATGTTAAAATAATTTTTCAGTTACGATTCTGAAGCGATGACAAAGGGATAAGCTCGAAAACGTTTTGAAAGAGAATTGAATATGCAGATCCAAAAGTAATTTAAAAAATAAATAAAAAAAGCTCGACATAATTTGTGATTGCGGTCGATACTGGTACCACCTATAATCTACAAACATCGCATTTTTGTTTAACCCGGGCTACGATATTGTGAGAAGTTATACTAAAGAATGTATGCAATCACTAACAATTTAAGCACAAAAAAACGCTATACTGGAGGTGGCAGTTTTGTTTTTGGATTATAAACTTTTTTTAGTTCTACAAGCCACATTTCATCTACCGGGACGGCTCGGAGCAGAAAACAAAAGTACTGAGGCAGTCGCAGGTAGGGGCACTATAACTGAGAATCGAAGAGCGAATGCCCAACACGAAGCGACAGAGGACATAGCCAGTAAAGAACGGTTGGGCACGCATTCCAAGAGTTTTATTTCATTCTGTTCTCGCGAATGAAAACGCGTGTGTTGATGTAAGTGCGAATTAACCTGGTACACTTCGTTAATTCCTAAGCTGACAATCTGGAAGCTACGCACTCGTCGAGCCATTCGTACGCCTATCTTTCGCCACATGATCACGCTGCTGCCAATACCTATGCGCTGGAAGCGGGGCTGCTGTCGATGAATGGGAGGCGGTTGATTGGTCCGGCGAGTGTACTGCTGCCACTGCACCGTCAGCTGAGGGGGACCTGTAGTGTGATGCTCGCCTAAGCGGAGAGTAAAAAGATAAGATCGTGGTAAAGTCAGCCCCCTTAGATGCACCTTGTGGGGTCGCTCTATATACAATAGAGAGTTTTAGTACACCGCTTCCATTTTCCGCTCCGCTCTGAGGGCGCCAAACTGCGCATGCGCGGCCTGCTTCGCCGGAATGGAAAGCGGAGGTCCAAAGACGCGTTTTAGTAGACCGTTTTTCTTCAGCGTAAGAGCGTTTCGAGAGCGTTCGGAAAATTCGCTTGCGCAGCCCCACAAGTATACATTTATAGCACTAGTAAGACAAAAAAACTACACATTAACACCAAAAGAGTGAAATGGAGTGTGTTTGTAGAGGTAAAAACGAAAGCGAGAATAATAAGCACAAAAGAGTAGGCACACACCCGAAGGATATAAAGCTATAAGATATAAACATAATCATTCCCCTTGTGTGTTGCTTCTGTGCGATTGAAGCCGACGGTATAAGCATGAGCATGTTTCTCTAAACGTAACGTTGCTCTAAACGGTACTTGCACTGCATGAGCGCGCGTGCCGGTCAAGGACGCTGAAATGCCGGCACTCGCATTGTACACTCTGTTTCAGCTTGTGTGGTACCGCAGGAAAGGCTACAAGCGCGAGCTTCTTGCTCTAAAGCACATCTCGGCGGCACACCCTCTCGTGCACAAAGGGCAGCTGCCAACGCTATTAGCTCGCCCTTCTAGCCTTCGCTGCGGCACAAGATAAGGTGAAACGGAGTATAGCTTCTGCTCCACTCGAATTAAAAATGAAACGGATTTACGTATTCGAAGTAGAAAAATGAAAGAAAAGGACGAAGTTTGCGCATTGCGAGTACACTATTTTGCCAAGTAGGAGTACAGTGTTGCACAAGGCTAGCAAGGCACCTGCACGATGAATCCCCGCTATTCTCAAGGAATGAGACTTCTACTAACGAGATTAAACTGGTCAGACATCGAATCTATGATTTGTATCACTCATGCCGTGAAGCGCCGAAGCTTCGCGACTTTCACGACCTATAGGGGGCGCAGTGGTGCCTGTTAAAATGGCTGTCATCTGGATGATCGTCGTAAAACAGCGGTACGAGGCGGGGTCTGCGACGCGTAAGTAATTCTAGTTTTACTGTATACGAGCAGTATTCGAGGCCTTACGTTATTTGTTTCATGCCAGGAAGGTGTAGGCAAGCCCATATATTATGAGGCCAATCATCCAGGAGCAGGGTGCGCGATTCTCACAACGCGGTACCACCATCGCTGAAAGTTGCGAATTGCCAACGTAGAAGAGGAATTCTTTACGAGGCAGTCCCGTTTCCATAAGGACCTGGCTGCTCTGCAAACGGGCCTCGAAATCCCACCACCCGTCAGATCGGCACAGGGTGTTGCAGATCTGGCGAGACGCTTTGTATGGCTCTTTGTCGACAGGCCTATTCTAACCGTCTGTTCAAACTTGAATGGGCGTTTGGAAGGAACTCGTCGGTATTCTCCAGTATTGTGAACATCATCGTGGGTCACATCAACGAGAGATTCGGCCACCTAATCGCTGACATGAAGAAACATGGGTGGTGGACCATCGCGAAACTGGAGCTGTGCTCACAGGTGAGACCCTGCATGGTTTGTGTGAATTTCGTGTTTTCATTGTTTCTAGCACAGCTGCTCTGTCTGGTAAAAATTTAGTCTTTTTGATACGCCAATAATTTACGTTTTAACTTCTGTTTCGGCACGAAAAAACAACTAGGTGTACATGGGCAGTGTCAGAAAAAGTCACGACGAGCGCGTTTGTAATCGGAGTTTTAGTAAGGCCACTCTTATAAGCCCTCAATGCCCTACTTTACGCTCTGCAAGAAGCATCGTCCCCACACGCGCATGCGTGCGCCCGCCCTGAGCTGGAGCGTATAGTTAGCGGAGTAAGCATGCGCTGCTTCACAAGTTGCAGAGCGGACTGCCCTCAGCGTCCTTAGCGTGATCGCTTAGATCTCAAGATGGCTGCTCTTACTCAATACGCGTCGATGTTTTTCACCGTGACCTCAGCCTGAAAGAGGCCGGAATCAGAAGTAAAGCCTACGCCCCACGCGTGAAAAGTAAACAATACCATTTGAATTCTACGTAAAACAAAAAAACAGCATAATCAAACGAAGTGAACGAGTACCACTTCGCAACCAGCACGGTGTCGGTAAAGTCGTCGCGTTTTTGTGGACCTTCTATGGCTATGCAGTCAGATGTACGGGAGCGCGTGGTTGAACGCCGATTATACCTGTGCACGCGCCCCTCCTGTCGAAAATGCCGCTGAAGGTTGCCCACGAGTACAGCGCTCGCAAGCCGCACCAAAGAAACCGTTCCTCTCAACTTATGTTTATTGTAGTGGTGTGCGAATAATAATATTTTTGAATACGAAACAAATACGAATAGTTAGCTTCGAATATCGAATCGAATATCGAATAGTCGAAGGCAGGTGCATTTATTCACAGCATTTTTATTTTCACACGTCAAAACTGCACCTAAATGTTTTCAATTTTTTTATTTTTTGTTTTTGAATTGCAGAATTGCAGTGGAGTTTTCTGCATGATAACTTGTAATCCTAAACTTGGATTGAGCGCTTTCGTAACAGATTCAAAATTACGGAAGAGTTAGCCAAAGAAGACGGACAGGAGAAACAAAAATGTTTGTCCTGTCTGTCCTCTTTGATCTAACTCTCATAATTTTGAATGCAACTTGTAATCTTTCCTACAACTAGAATTTTCGTTTTTGTGTTTTTATTCTCGTTAACACCAGTGAGGCACTGATGTTAACGAGGAATAAAAACACCAAATCGAAAATTCCAGTTGCACGGAAGATCACAAGTTGTCATGCAGAAAAAATCAACTGCTGCACATGGTCAGGTAGGAGCTCCAGTGGCAGCACACGACGTCGGGCCAACATTGGTATTCAATCGGCAAACAATGGTCCAATGTTGGGCCAATGCGGCCATCGTATTACCAATGTTGGTGGTGCACTGGTTTATGCTGGCCAACATTGGCCTGTCTTGGCCAACGGCTTGCCAACGTTGGCAATCGATTGGCTTAGGCTGGCCAACATTGGCCTATCTCAGCCAATGACTTGCCAACGTTGGTAATCGATTGGCTTAGGCTGGCCAACATTGGCCAATCTCAACCAATGACTTACCAACGTTGGCAATCGGTTGGCTTAGGCTGGCCAACATTGGCCTGTCTTAGCCAATTGGTTACAAACATTGGTAATCAATTGGCTTAGGCTGGCCAACATTGGTCTATGTTAACCAATGAGTTGCCAGCATTGGTAATCGATTGGCTTAGGCTGGCCAACGTTGGCCTGTCTTAGCCAATGGGTTACCAACATTGGTAATCGATTGACTTAGACTGGGCAACATTGGCCTGTCTTAGCCAGTGGCTTGCCAACGTTATAATTACTTGGTTTATTTTTTAATGTGCTGATCGCGCACGCTGAGAACAGTCTGTAGCTATGGCTCCGAGGGGGGAACGATTTTTCTGTTTTCACACGCACAACAACTTAGCAACTGAAAAGAATGCTGTATACATTGCGAGGTGTAGCATTTTTGAACGTCCACGAAGAAAAACGCCGTAGTCGGTGACAAGTTAAAAGTAAACGCTGGGGAGGAGATCGCCTCCTCCCGATCTTTCGCTCTGCAAAAGTGGAAAGAGATGGGAGGAGCTTTTACCACCTGTCACCGACTAAAACTAACGCGCGTCATCCCAAAACTGATAGTTATGCTCAGTAAATTTCACATGAAATACAAAATGCACACTTCCTTCGATTTGTGTGTATGTTTATAAGGCAAAAAGCATAGTGCCTCTTCTCTTATGCCCATTTAGCGACGCAGCTAGGAAACGTTTCCAAGCCGGGGGGGGGGGGGGGAGGAGGCAGGGTTCAACCCCGAAAGATCCACCCGCCTCCCTAGTACCTATGACACGGGTGTATTGTCAGCTGTATGTGATCTTTAAAATCTCAAAGCACCTTGCTTTGCTGAGTCACAAAACACGTCCTATAATTCAAACCGAACCGGACAAAATTAAAAATAAATAAAAAGTACTAATATTTTTTAGCAAAAAATAAAACCTTAAAACAAATATCCAGCGATTGATTAAGCAATTACATGTCTTCAGGAATAAAAAATCACGTTGAATTAAGATCTCGATCACCCTATGTTTGAGGTTGGAGGTGGCATATGTCGATGCACATTTCATACAAACAAAGGTTATCACGCAACATATAACAGAAGAAGCTGGGGCATTATGTCTGCTTTCCCAAAAATGACTTCAAAGTGCGTACAAATACGACAACTGCAGTAATGACCACGGTAGTGACAACGCCCGCAGAAATATAAACTGTAATAGAGCCAATGGGTTACCAACGTTGGCAATCGATTGGTTTAAGCTGGCCACCATTTGCCTGTATCAGCCAGTGGCCTACCAACGTTGGTAATTGATTGGCTTAGGCTGACCAACGTTGGCCTGTCTTAGCCAATGGGTTACCAACATTGAAAATCAGTTGGCGCAAGGTAGTGCCTCGTTTTTTTGGAACCGAGCTTTAAAAACGAATGAAGTACTCTAGGCAGTGAAAATCACGGTTGTAAGAAGGCGTCTTGATAAAAAGGCTGCTAGGAAAACGCTGTAATTCAATGAGTTATTCATGAATTAAAACTAATTGGCAAACTTTATTAAATACTTATTTGAGGGCAAAGGTGTCAATTGTAAAGTTTTATTTTGAATAGATTCTTGATGAAGGAGTTTACAACATGGTACACCCCAGGCAGCAGACTTGCTTAGAATAGCTATGGGGCCAAGTTTGGGCCTTGGCTGTAGTAGACTGGACCGGGACTGCCCAGGGAATTCGGTGAACTGCCAGCATGGCGTCTAACTGTATTTTCCGAGCACCGGAATTACACGGAACCGCCAGGGAAGGGATTTTCTTGGCGCCTTTTGTCTCTTTTTGTCCTAGCCGACCGGGTAGACAGGCGGGCGGCCACCAACACTTAGGAATTTTGTGGGGCTTCACTGTATTCACTGACCCCAGGATTTCACGGAACTACAACGGAGTGGTTTTGGGTGTAGTTTATTGGCTTTGCAGGATTCAGTGCGCCAAGGCGACTGGCGTTGTGACGAAGTTCTCTAGAAAAGCGCAAGTCTCGAAAATCAAAGGATCAGTTCATGAGTGTAGAGAGCGAGGCGAATGAACGCAATAATAGTGTCAACAAATTGATCCCTCCATGACATTTACAGCATTCATGTCTCAAATCGCCACATCTGAAACTGGAAAAACCTGCGATATAATTGTTCTTTGTTTATTTTTCAACATCACACATCGTCGCAAAGGTTCACGTACTTCGCGGTTACTCTGCTTCAACTTAGAATGAACCGCAGCACATGCTACGGGCTCTCTTGGCTTATCAGGCGCCAAAAAGGTTGCGATGCTGCACGGGAGATGCGCCAAGCACTGGAACGGCTCCGCAGGCGTTTGCAAGGTCTCAACGACAAAGCAGCCTCTTGCAACACCAGTGAGCTAACGGTGTTCGGAATTCCCACGCTCACATTTCAGCAGAGCGAGCGCGGTCGGCCAGATAGAGGCGCAGTCGGCTCTCATGTCGCGATTGCTACGCCGTTTCTCTGTCTCGCACCGACATTCGAAACAGCCCGCTCGAGGCTGCATGCGGGCCAAATATACGAGTCTATAGCGCGATATAGTGTCGTTACAACGTCTCAAGAGTAGTGCTCACCTCGACAGGGGCGCAAGCAGCGGCGCTATGTCCGTCGACGCCCACGTCAAGAACGACGAAATATACATTAAAAACACTTTTTAACACCCGAAACAAATGTTTATTTATTTATTCGTGAATTTCGCGCCACCTTAGGGACGCCATATTACCTCACTGTTCTGCAAATTCCTCAAATATGCAGACGCTATTGCTGATATTTTTATTTTTTTATTTATTCTGCGATGTGATAAGTCCTTAGCACTTTCGAGCCCAGAACCCCTTCAGTGTTGTCATCGTTTTGTTAGATTCGCGTTTTTTTTTTTAACTTCAGCTTTGGGGATCTTTGCATCTGTGTTGCATTTATGATTACATGGTTTAAGAAGAGGTACTGCTTTTGTTACATGTACACAATCCTCTCGAAACAAAAAATCTGTTATTAGCGTGCTGCGAAATATACGGCACAGCTTATTTCTGAGTCATATTTTTTTCTTTCTAATTTCAGTTTATTTGGGGACATCGTGCACAGAAAGAAGACGCGGTTATTTTTGCATTTTACGGCGTAAAACATAGCATCTTCATACCTCCCGTTCTTGGTTGACATTTGGGAAGGGCAGTTCCTTTGGGACTCCGAAAACTATCTCGGCGAGAACTTTTCTTGGCAATGCAGTGGAAAGGATGAGAGCCCGCGCACAGCTTTATTCAGCTCTCAAAATGGGAGAGGGAGCGCGGGCCTGTATCTTCCACTGCATTGCCAAGACACGTTTTCGCCGAGTCGACTTCGTACTGCTGTCCTGTCCAGTCAGTATTGACAGCAGAGTAGACGCTATGCGCATTTGAGGCCAAGCGTGTCTCCGGTTACGGTCACGTGACTATAGTCTCCAAGCGGGTCACAAGGCAGAGCACGGCACCTGCCTGAAGTGAAGGACACTGCTTGGTAGACCACTCACATAGCATCCACTGCACTATCAACTTTGGGACGAACTCACAAAAGTATCCACTGACAAATCCTTTCGCTGTGTTCATTGTTCGAAAGACCCTCGAAGATAAGCCTATTGTGGGCGCACCCGCCTGATGACCTTGAAGAAGTAGGATGCACGCGAAATGCTGGAGGGAGGAGAATGTTTCCTCCTCACCTCTCCAGCAACCCATCTGCTTCCCCCTACCAGCATTCCTTTCCCTGGCCCTGACTGAACACTTAGCTGCTGTCTGTGGGGCTCAGTGTCTGAAAAGTTCTACGCGTATGTCGGCAACAAGCAATTTCTTCGAAGAAGTCACAGAAATTCTCGTGATGTGGTTTGGTTCGGCAAATGACAGCTTGTACCGCATCGTGTTGAGTCTTCACGGAGCCCTACCATCTCGTTTGTGTGTGTACGTGGTTGTTCTCCAGTGGCCATATCGAAAAATATCTCGGAATACATCTTTCAAGTCCGCTAATTTTTTGGTAAGTGCACGGCAACCTCCTTGTTGGCAACGAGTGACCGCTGTTCTACGGGTACTCTTCCAGATTATCTATAGAATTAGGCAGTGTCTTTCTCCCTGCAGCCGGGACAATAATTTTTCCGATATTCTACGGAGAGTCGCACCCATTAGCTGCCTGAAATCATGCAACTCCCGGTAGAATACTGACTTTCTTGTTCTCCCGGCTGTTCGTGGAAACACCTTTCATAAAGAACTTTTCATCGACACGTTTCGTCGACACTACATATCACCGACACTCGCTACGCGAATCGCACGTTGCGGGGAAATTTTTTCGCGGAAGTGGATATTCTATCGGCAGCCCGGGTAAAGAATGCCGGCAGTTGTCCCCTATTGGGTCTCGTATAAAACAAATTGTGAAAACGGCTATTGGGAGCTGTAGAGTAGCTCACTGGTAAGGTGTTTGTCTCATACACAACGGGACCCTGATTCAATCCACCAGTGTGGGCTTATTGTTGTTTCTCGGAAACTTTTTTAAGCATTTGACGATAATTGCAACACGTTTTTGCTTTTTATGATTAACACTGAAAAAACGAATGTTGTGAACGAAACTTTCCTGAATTAAATGGTATGGAACTGCGCCCTTCCCGGGGGTGAATGGAGAACATAGCCCGGGGAAAACAAATTCAGCAAGTTTCGGACAGCGCGTGTATCACTCGGATGGCGCATGTATCACAGTCTGCGGCTGCTCATTAGAAAAATATTAACCCAATTGTCCCACCTGGACACGCCGCTTCCCATCGGCCCACCGGCGGCCCAAGCCTCGCTGTCCTCCATTCCCCCCCCCCCCCCCCCGAAAGGGAGTCTCATATTATTTAATTCAGCAAGGTTTCGTTGACAACATTAATTTTTTTTCAGTGTTAATTGTAAAAAAGAAATGCCGTAGGTATCGCCAAATGCCTAGAGAAAAAGGTAATCCCACACTGACGATTAAACCAGGGTCCCACCGCATAAGAGACGGACACCTTTCAAGGGGGTTACTCTACAGCTTCAAATAGTTGTTTTCACAATTCGTATTATACGAGACCCAATGGGGGAACTGCTGGCATTTGTTTCCCCGGGCTGTTGTGCCGGCGGCAGAATATCCACTTCCTTTTTTCGCGGGTGTGTCACCGGCCCGCAGACCCGTCCACGCAGCTTCACGGCGACGTTCTGCGGCGGCTCATTACAAGAATGTTAACCCACGTGTCCCACCCTACATGCCATTTGCGGCGAAAAGTTGGGGTAACTTGTTACCAAAAATAAAAGCTAATCATATTATTATTTAAAACAATCTGCTGATGAAACAGCGTGTCAATGAAACGTCATTCGATGAACCGATTGCCACCGCCAATGAGAGGCGTCTGTCAGGAGAATTTTGGGGAAAATATTTTTCCAGCTGCCGGGAGAACAGACACTACGGCCTAGAATTACCCCGTTTCTGTTTGCTTTGCAATATTTTCAGCTGTATAAAAGCTTAGCCCTACCTCTTTATCTCTTTACATTTCGCAGATCGATTGCACGTCTGTACTTCTCTATGGAACACGCTGCGTGTAATAAACTTCTATGAGATTTGAAGAAAAACTTTTGTGTCTGTTTTGCTGCCTGTTTACAAACTCATGTGCGAGTACTTTTTCTTTACGCGTTTCCTTTATGTAATAAATAGGTTAATTCAGTTCGGGACGTTTTAAATAAGTTCCCACCTTCCAGACGATACGCATTCAGGGTTAACGAATAATTCGCAGGGGTGCCAGATGCTAGCTCCATAGCGATTCATTTCAGCAAGCATTTAAGCGGAGGGATGCCGCGGCTAGGCTTCTGCTAGAGCAAGTGAGCCAGCACTGCCTTTCGTGGCTTTATCGCGCCTGTTCATTTGCTTGTGCATGATATATTTAGTTACATATTTCAGAAAGAGCTAATGGTGGCCAGTCATCCTTGACTTCACGACGACTTTGCTGAGGTTGCGGAAGAACGTTTAGTCCATTGTGAGTCAAGCTCTTCAGAACATTGCGATGCTACAGAAACATGTGAACTTATGTAGAGCCTTGGCGCATTCACAACGTGCTGCTTGAGATGTGTTTTACTAAGACCAATGTGGGTTTGAAAGCGTTGATCTTAGACCTTTGGATCTTTTTGTAGATGCCATCAGTGTGAAGAATCGGCAGCTTAAAAAACGGTGGTGAAGTCGCTGCCAGGGTCTTGCGACAGGGGAGGCGGCAGGAAGAGGCGTTCGGAAGCCGTAATGGCTCCCCAGCCCCAGGACTCGCCCCAGGACCCTCCCCAGGACAAGGCATATAGGCTCCCCGCTGAACCTCCTCCCTAGCCCGTTTGAATAAAAGTTCCGAAAAAAGTATTAATTGATCTTGAATTAGTCATTTGCACGCCAGATGAAATAGTGCAGAGACAAAGCATAGGGGGACCTTGCCATTTGTGCCCAGAATGCTTATTTGCAGTGGGCTACTAATACACAACAGGCCAGGGTTTTTTAAAACCCAATGTTGGAATAACCAGGATTTAAACGCATTGCCATCATTGCATAGCCAGCATTAAATATGTGGCATTGGGACATGCCAGTGAATTAGCTTGACTGCCAATAACGGCCTATTCAATGAATGAACTTTTATACCAATGATAGCATAGCCATTGAATTAGTGTGAAAGCCAAAATTGGCATAGCTAATGACATAGTGGGGATGCCAATGATGGCTGAAATATTGGTTTAACGATGGCCCAACAATGGTGCCAATGATGGCTGGAACATTGGTTGAACGATGGCCCAACATTGGTGCCAATGATGGCTGGAACATTGGTTGAACGATGGTCCAACGTTGGTGCCAATGATGGCTAGAACATTGGTTGAACGATGGCCCAACGTTGGTGCCAATGATGGCTGGAACATTGGTTGAACGATGGTCCAACGTTGGTGCCAATGGCTGGGCCAACATTGGAAGAAGTTGCGCTTGGCCAGAATGCCAATGTTGGACCAACCTCTGGAGCCAGTGTTTGCCATTGTTGGCCCAATGTAGGTCCAACATTGGTGTGCTGCCTGGGAGGCGCTCCCTTCGAGCGAAAACCACCTCCAGCCAGAAAAAAAAAGACCTCTTTACTCGGCATTGAAGTAGCAGGTATTGACAGGTATTTGATGCAAAGCATCGCCATACTCGGATATCTTAAGCACCCGAAAGTTCGCTACCACTCACACGGATCACTCGCTCTCTCTTTAGCAGTGCCTCCTCCTGCATACGGCACCAATTCCCATTCTGAAGCTGAAGCCACTTTGCTTTCCATTGCACTTTTGACTAAGTGGTCAAATGCTTGCCAAACATTGCTGACGGCGTTAAGCCTTGCTCTTTTGACTGTGTTGCAGCTTCCGGCTGGGTTTCTTTAGTAGCAGCACATGAGGCTAGCTCTTGCAGCACCAGAGCTTTTAGCCATAATAATGTTTTCTTTTCAGCTTTAATAATAGTGGACTTAAAGTGGGGTTCAAGAAGAGAGCAAGGCATGCTTCCTTGTTCTCCTTGTGCAGAATGAACCTTGCCTCGATGGATCTTATCAGTTCTGCGGGAAATTTTATGCCCCAGAAAAGTTACCTAGACAGTAGAGCATACCAAAAATCATAGGAGCTTGGGAGGACAAAGACGGATACTTCTCAGCACTGGCAATAACAGTGGCATGAAACAATGGCTTCAATGGTTGTACATGTTAAGAAGTATTTTTTCCACTCTGATGAACCAAATCCATTGATGTCACAGTCCGAGTTAGTATGCTCCACAGTGACTGCTTCTTTGAGTTCCAGAAGGCAAGACAGCATTAGATACTGGCTATCTCATCTCGTCACCAGACATAGTGTGTCCTTCCCCATCTGCCTTTGGCACTCCTCAAGGCTTTTCTGAGCTGATGAATTGTGCTTGTAATGTCCCAAAATATGCCTAACTGTCTTGCACAGACGATCAATGGCCGGCGAACGGGATCTCGCGTCATTAATCTCCAGTTGAAACGTATGTGCGAAGCACGCTTTTTCAGTCCACGGAAGTCTCCTTACCACAACACGAATGTTGCGCCCGTTATCCGTTACGATGAACTCCCGCAGATTCATCGAGCATCTTCCAGTCACGGCACATTTTGTCCAGCATAGTTGCAATGTTCACAGCACTGTGACTGCCAGCCATGTGTCGAATGTTCAATGTTAACCGCTTCATCATGAAATTTGGAGTGAGAAGATGGCAGGTGAAGCCCACGTAACTTTCGTTAGCGCGCGATGTCCACATGTCGCTTGTGAAGGCAACAGCGGTAGTGCCGCCTTCAAAGGCACTGTTGAGCTCTGCGTTCACCTTCCTTTCGGTGTCGTCATACATCCGTGGCACAAGCACGCGCGAGAGTGCAGAGCGGGATGGTAGACGATAGTGGGGAACGGCTTCTGACAGAAGTCTTTGAAGCCGCGGTCTTCCACAATGCTGTAGCGCTGTAAATCAAGCGCCACCACGGCGGCCACCTTACAGGGGCGGATCCAGATCTCTGTTTCGGGGGGGGGGGAATCCAAAGTAGCGTAAACAGGACTCCGGTTGCGCCTTTTGTTTTAGCCGCCGCAGAACCACACTGCGCCGACGGCCCCCAGATGTACGCCGCTGCGCCGACATATTGGCTCCAAGCCGTGCTTTAAAACCGCCGACGCAGACTTAAAGGGGCGATGCAACGATTTTAATGTTGAAAGAATTTGCAGTTTGCATTTTTTATACTGTTTATGAAAGCCCAAGTGTCCAAAAACGCGTAACCTTTCCCCGAAAAACTGCTATTCTGCTCTGTAATCGCAAAGCAAAAAACAAATTATTTTCCTATCTGCAGCCGCCTGTCGTGGTTACGGGAACTAAAATGACACCGTCTCTGGGGGACGCGGAAGTCAACAAAACCTGTCCTTCTCCGCTGCTACACTCGCCGTCAGCCCCGTGGCGAACGGTCGCTTTGTGTCGATCGCTTGCCGCGACCATCGACGAGGCTAATCCTTTCAAAGTCGACAATCCCGGAGGAAGCGGCTGGTCTCTGAAGAGAGAGACCCAAGGGGAAACTGCGTGAACCCCCAGACTACGTCACTCGAAAGTCGACGTCGAGAGTGGAGAGGAACTTTGACCTTCGATTTGTTTCATTTTTTTTAAAATAAGAACTAGCGCTTGCAACAAAATACGGTTTTCTGCTTTTTGTTCCAGAGGTGACGCAGATTAATTTCCGCAGTTAATTGGCCAAAGTCTGAGAATTGTTGCACAGCCCCTTTAAGTCTCGGGTGAAGCGACGGAGTGGTTCTCCAAGTTCCAATACAAGTGTGCCTGCTAGGGTGCGGCCTACCCTATTTTGAACCCTCGTCCTTGAGTACCGAGCCTTCTACCACCTGGCAGGCCAGTAGTCGGTTTTATTTCGGGGGGGGGGGGGGGTCCACCCTTGTCAAATTGCTCTCCGAGAAGAAGGGAGGGGGGGGGGGTCGACTTTGTTTGGGGGGAGGAGGGAGGGGCCGCCCCGTCGCCCCCCCCCCCCCCTTGGAGCCGCCCCTGCCACCTTGTGATTTAGCCCTCGAAACCTCTTTACCTCTTTTCTGGCAGGGGATCCGTGCGGCGCACGAAGTCCGTCAGCGTCGATTGATCTTTTCCTGGCGTACCAGCGGTAGTCCCACGATACTCTTTCAACAACGCAGGATGTACTTTGATATTGTTGACAAGGGGCGTTGTCGTAGCTGTGGGCGCTTTAGGCGTTGACTCACATGCCGTACATTGCGCCGTCGATGCCGTCACCCTAGCAAAATATTTCCAAATAGCGCTCCTCTCTCTTCATTTCGGTGCCGTTTCCCGTTCGTTTCTCTGCTTCGCAGGCGGTTCCCCGAAAACACCTCCATCCGCCATATCGTGCACGGGTGGGTGAACGCGAAAGTAAGGAGTTTAAAAAGTCAGGAGTCACAAAGGAACACAAACTTGCAGATTACCGCTACCGACACCGACGCCAGCAGTTTAGGTTGAAGCCTCCATGCAGCTATGTCGCTGTCAATGGGCCTTACTTACCGAAACCGAAGCCGAAAGCAAGCCTTACGCTTGCGAATACGTTCTCGAATATTCGATTAATTTTGAAGATTCGTGCTACGACGAATATTAGAAGAATACCGAAGACTTAGTTACGAACCGAGTACGAATATTAAATGTATATTATTCGATTCGTATACAAAATTTCGAATATTCGCCCACCCCTAAATTATTCACATTCGGGCGAAAATTTTAAATTGTTTAACTTTCCTCCAGAAATGTTCGCCTTGGATTTCCTTGGTAAATTAAGAAAATAATAGTCTTGAATACAGCCTTTTTAAAAGTGCATTCCATGCTGCCACTATTCCTTGAGGCCGCCTTATTTTGGCACAGTGTCTAGGGAGCAAGAGAGCGGCGTCATTGTTTGTCACGGATGCGAGCCTAAATGTATTAGACACGAATGCTGCATGAATGCTGGATATGAACTAAGTTCTAGTCACAAGTCTCGCACTAAAAGCGATGCTCAAAATATTGCGGCCGAATATGTTACCCGGCGGTGTTTTGAAAAGAGTTACCAAAAACGGTCAAAAGACTATTCCAAGTCAATTTTTTTTCTGGTAAAAACCAGACAGGCATAAACAATGCAAAATTTAGCAAACACAACACTGGACTTCAATAACGGTAGATAAGAACGCTTTTCAGAAGTTTCGTTTTGAATTGCGGCGTAGCGGGCCTTGCATGCACAGTTTGACGGCCTCAGATCTTCGCGGAATTAAGGAACAACTAAATCTTTTTTTAATTTACGATACACATTTTTTTACAACCCGCCCATGGAAATACGTTTTATCTTATAAGAGTCACAAATCCAATATCACATGTTTTGGTAGTGTGTAAATACTGCAGTGTTGTAAGAGTGCCTTTTTGTTATTTTTATTAGGCCGTCCAAGTCAAGGGAGCACCCCTGGACAACTCTTGGGGTTTCGTTGACCGCACAGCACGCCTGTATGCCGTCCATCAAGGTATCAGAAGCCATACTTCCCTGGTCACAAGAGGGTGCTCGTCGTGGAGTACCAGGCAGGGATGTGCGCAGATGGCATAATTGGTCAGCTGGACGAACCCTACGAAGACCATCGGTATTATGGCAGAGGGTCTAACATGTTTTTTTTCTCTCGTTTTTTGGCACAATATTAAAATGAGTAAACTGATCACAGTGAATGATATCCAAGCTTTTGTACTGAGCGAAATACTTGTCCAACTAGGCTGAAAGGCATCTAGAAACATTTGAATAAAACAACATTTCCTAACGGCGGCCATTTTACTTCTCAGATGTGCGTGTGAATATTGCATCTAATCAAATTACAGTGTTACTGTTGACTGGAGCATTGTAAAAGTAGCCTGTGTTGCGTGGCCTTCTATTGCATGAAAAATACGTAGCACAAGTGAGGCTGAAACTAGGCAGGAGTTCAAGCCGAAAAACGCAATTTAAAAAACACACAAAAAAAATTAAACGAAGTGTAGCAAAGCGAAATGGTTTCATGTCATCCCCTAGGGCAGATACATACACTGCGCTCCACTGTTAATACAAACACGATAAAATCACTTTTATTTGCAGTTTATGTATTTGTCAGCTATTGAGAGAGCTAAAATTCTGTGCTCAGATTAGTGCCCCAAACCAGCGCTTTATTCCACACCAATAGGTTGATGTCAGCCCCTCGAATTTAAGGTGAAGAATAAAAAGCTGTCAGCGTTTCTACTCTGGTGAAGAACGAAGATCAGCGAAGCTGTACTATGGTCAGACGACCTCAAGGACGGCTTCTTGGACGACGCCTAAGGAAGACGTCTAAGACGACCTCAAGGACGATGTCTAGGACGACTTCTAAGACACCCTCGAGGACGACGTCTAGGACGACCTTAAGAATGACTTCTAGGACGACATCAAGGACGACGTCAAGGACGACCTGAAGGACAACTTCTAGGATGACTTCGAGGGCAACCTCTCAGACAACCTCAAGGACGACCTCAACTACGACGTTTAAAACGACCTCAGTGACGACTTCTAGGACGCCCTCGAAGACGAGATCTAGGACGATGGCTAGAGAAATTCAGCCTTTCTAATCTGGTGAAAACTAGTGTGGAAACCAGAGTAGAAAAGCAGGAAAGGTTGTCGCCATCGATGAACAAGGCCGGCAAGCCAATGGTCTGGTTGCCGCCGTCGCTCATAGATGGCGGTAGCTGTCCAGAGTTTTGTGTCGACATTTTTTTACGGGGGACACGATCCTGGGGAAACTAGCCCTTAACAGCTCCGCTGTAAAAACAGGATATTGATGGTTCCCCCTAACGGTGTTTCGCAGTGTACATGAACACCAAGGTACCCTATCACAAACCGAAGCATACGAAGAAGAAAAAAAGTCATTTGATTGGGAAAACAAAAAGAAATATAAATGGGGCACTCACTTTCGTTAATTTGCACTGTCTTGCTGCCTAAAGTTACCTAACAAAATATCCGTCCGTTCGCCGACCGCTCGCATAGAACAACCAAGCCCGCTGGCTTAGACAAGGCAGCACCTGTTCCCACCGCTCAGGGGCCGTGAAGGGATTGCGGCCAGCGATTTCTCGAAGCAGCCAGAGGTTCTCGACCACGGTGAAACGTTTTCTCGAGGACGCCGTTTCACACAAAGCCTGCGCAGCCATCTTAGTGCAGCGAGGTGCATAACCTGTCAATCGGGCTTCCAAGAGTGGAAAGCGCTTCTTAAAATGGCTAGGAAAGCGGAGCTCACGCTTCACGCTCAAATCCCAGAGCGGGTCGCGCATGCGTGATGGTGACTCCGCTTTCCATAGAGCGGAGCGAGGAAGCGAAAACGGTCTACTAAAACTATAATAATCACCGCCCGATCTGTCTGTGTGTCGCTCGTCTCTCAAGGAATGATACAACACAACGAGAAGACAGCGAATGCGTTTATTTTACTTTCAGTTCCCCGCCCTCGAGAGCCGGCAGTCCAGGCCCGTCGTCCCTGGCTGTCGCCGTTCCTTCAGAGCTCGCCGTCGGAGTCCTTGTCCAGGCCTGCGGATCGTCCTTACGATGCCAGCACCGGGTAGGCTAGCTGTTCCGGGCTATCATAGCCCGAGTCTCGCTGCGGAACCCCTCTGAAATCATCATGGTTCGCCGTTTTCCACCGGTCATGGTTTGAACCTCGCTAGTGGACACTCCGGGGATCGCCATGGGCCAGACCGGCTTCATCGCTCCTGCCGGCTCCAGCTTCGCGCTGAACGGTCTGTCACGCGCCAGCTCGTGCCTCTTCGGCCGACCGCTTGTCGCGTGCCCTCCGGCCCGTAGTCTTCAACTATCGTCTTCCACAACCTTCAGAGGTTAGGCTTAGCCCCATTGCTTTTTATGGAGGTAATGTGTAAGGGGATATCGTCCCTTATCTCCCTGGTCTTGTGCATCTATGTGTGTTTAAGGGTGTTTGGGCGACAGGCCTTGTTTCCCAAAGCGTGTCTGTAGTGTTCTCTTCGACAAACAGGCGAAATATACGACTGGCTCTGGGGAATTTTATGTTACGATCCTAGATGCCTACAACAAAGAGCTCTTGCCCCAGACCAAGGGGCTAATCTCGGGAATTCAGTAGAGACTTTCGAAGTTTGCTATTGTATTACAGCTAAGCCAGAAGAAAGCTCAGATGAGCCCGTGAAAAACTTACGCACGTTTCGATTTTACCGCCCAAACTGATATAGATGCATTATACGCGCTTTTCCACATTCAAACTATAAACGTTATGTTAATGCGGAAACACAATGAACGCGGTACTGATGAAATAAGGAAACAAATAGCTGCAATCTTCGTGATCTTAGTAGATAACCCTTACCTACCCCCATTTGTTGCTTCAGTATGTGTGCCCCTAACGTGACCGGGTAGTTATAGAATATAAAAGAATATAATAGTTCATTGAAGACATGCATGTGTCATACATGTGTTGGAGGCTGTAGCAAAAGACGGCGAAAAGCCCTCTGACGTGGCCCCCTTTCCTCCATAGCAGTAAACAGAAAAAGCATGCAATAATAAGGAACAAAATTAAAATAAACCTGGACTTCTGTGAACCATTCCGATCAATATCGTCCAGATAAACATATGAACATAAGCAATGCGTCAAAATAAATACCAAGAAATAGAAACAACAAAAAATAACGAAACAAAAACAAGAAACGACATATGCTATGATAACTCGCTTTAATTAATTAATGTCTTACGATCACGCGGCGGCTTCAAGATTGGAGAGCCCTGGAGTCTTCCACAAAGACCAGCCGCCATATCTAAAGTTATCGAATTGAATGGAGCTTTGTTGAAACACTGAACCAGAAAATCGTCTTCTGCCGTGAAGAAAGCCGGTTCCCAATTTACTTTTCTCCATTCTCTCTTTTTCTTTCTCTCCCAAAGAAGCGGGCCTCTGAGCTATATGAAGGAGAAGAGTTGCCTCCTTTCACGAATGGAAAGGAGAAATCGAGAGACAGTTACCTTCTTTCTGGTTGCTCGTTGGCATTTAAGAGGGTAATATCCTTTTTTAGTACTGATAATATGAAGTAGGTAGTTAAAAGATGTGTGTCCAGTTTCGACATGGGGCTCGCCCTACATTACCGCCAGAGCCAATGGTTGAGCACACCACATTGGGAAAGTGCTCTAACAATTCTTTAATCCCTAAAGTAAATATTGAGCTGCACGCACTTGGAAAACTGGAGTCGCGGTATGCGTGCTACTCACGGTTTTGATAGCATTATCCGAAATAACGTTTTCTGCGCAGATCATTTCTATAAGCAGGTACGAAAAATAAATCGTAGATGAAGTTTTTTTCAGGCATGGTCTTCAACCGATAAAACTACTTTGACAAGGGTTAAACACCCTCTTACGCGCCGCTGAACACTGATTTCAAAGGTGGCATCAACCGTATATTTCTATGACTACTGACGCAAGAGGTGAGATCTCTCTGTTAATTTGTATGTGCTCTGCGTACGCTTCAAGCGTCCAAGTGCGCTGGTAGGATTGAAACCCAATTTAGTCCTCTGTACACTCTGAGAAAAAAAAAACTCCTAGTACTTACTAACGATAGGTTAGTAGCTTCTTGTCATATATGTTACTAACCGCTTAGTAATTTCAGTTAGTAATGGGAGTGTTCGTAACAGTCACTAATCCAGAAAGTTAATAACTTCAACTCGCCTCATTCATGAAACCTAGTTTGATTTACTATACTTTGTTTCACCTTCAGTGTAGACGCAGATGACGCTAAAAGCTGATGTTACCACTTTGACAGCGTTAAGAGCTCACCATCATGGTGTTCGTCATGTTTCTGTAACTGTTCTATCATCGTTGAGCCAATTATAAAGAGAAAAGGCCTAGTGACTTGCACGTTTGTGGCTGCTTGATTGGTACCATTACCTTGTAGCGTCAGCTGTGTCTAGACTAACGTAATGATTTCCCCCAAGCTCACGAATATAGGTGGCGTGATCTGTTGCCCAATTCAAGGGCTACACACATATTTTTATTGTACATGCGCTTAGCATTGCATTTTTTACACTATATATTGCGCAAACATTTGACGTGTTATCACTCGACTGAAAACATCACATTGAGGGATCACATACAGATGAAAACGGAGCACACGAAATCACTAACATGAAGGCACGCTCCATCAGTCACTGACTCCGTCGATTGCTCTTTCGCTTTTCATACCCACCATATTTTAGGCACGCCTATCCTCAATGATTAACCTTAGAAATAAATAAATTTACAAGAATATAGATTTTTTATTACTAATGTCATTTCGCAAAATTGATTCTGAATGGTCCAGGGGATGATTTTCCTGATGAAAAGAAACCAGTCACGGAGTCGATATAACCACCTGCTCCTCTGGGATTCATAGCCCATGCTTTTGCTTCTCCGCGTAGCTCCGAAGCAACACTGTACTCGCGGACAACTTTCTGTCGTATTTGATAAGAGGAGAGTGCTCGTGCACAGGTTTGATCGGCGCTTAAGTTGCTAGTTCGCAAAGCCCGCTCATAGCTTTGGCTGCATAGCTGCAGAAAGTTGTCCACGAATGTATTAATTATTACTAGTCCGATTTTCTTGCTTAGTAACGACAGGCAATCCTTGCCGGTGGCGTATTTGAGGTAGTAAACAAAAAAGGTAGTAATAGTCATAGAGAGGTAGTAAGTTCTGCAGTTACTATCGTTTTGCTAAAATTTTCAAAGAGTGCACGACTAGTACACTTTGGTTCAAAGCCGAAAATCGTCGGATTCAGAAAACAAAATCTTTGGTAACTTGCTTGAATATCACTTCACTTACGGAATATTGATTTATAAACCCCTTAGTAGAAAACAAAGCGGACATGGAACGCAAGACATGTCTGCGGGAATCATTTCAGGTAAAAATTGTTACCCCAAAGTAAAAGGTATCAAGGAATACGTGCTTGGCCTTATGATCCTGCAGCGTTAACATAATTTCTCTAGCGGGATGTCGCTCAGAATTCAGGTTTTGCATATACAGTACATCTTCAAGGTCCAGCACAGCAATAATTCAGTCATAAAGGTGTGCCTCAAAAAGAAGAAAACTGAGACCCCAAGTCGACCCTACCTCATAGCACGTCTTTCCCATAGGCAGGCAGTACAAAATGACATTGCGATGCAGTCAGTGACTGAGCTCAATTTAGTTGGTCCCTTTAGTGGAATCTCACGTCAACCTGGGGGCTAGGTTCTTGTTTATGCCGTTCATGTCTATTCCTTCAGGCGCATCTTATTTTGCAACACACAGTTGTTCTGTTGATGTTGTTATCGTTGCTTTGCTTTCACATTTGTGTAATCCGCGAATCACCAAGGCAGACAGCTGCTTGTGGGTTCAGTATACGAAACACTAAATAACAGAACAACTAATCAATAAATAAACGCATAAAATAGTTTGTTCCACTGAATACTGATGATTGTTCCTTTATTTTCTCTTGCTATGTAGTGCCTTACTTTATGCACTCTCGAGCATCGTTAGTAATGCCATTGCTGTACTCAGTTACGTATTCGGTAGCCGCTTTGTTATCAAATTTAGTATGCCTGCGGGGAGAAAATTTATGCGGGAAGTTACATGTTTTGAATAATGATTCAAATAACCTAACTAAGCATTATAAAAAAGAAGCTCACCCCGAAACAAAAAAATAAATCGGTGTTGCTCCTTAACCTTGGTATGCAGAGCCCCGATTTACCGCAATTTTTGAAGTCTGGTCAGCTCCGCTTAAATGCATTTCAGACCTGTGATATCGTGTGGTTGAGATCATTAAAAAAGTGAAATGAGGCCTTCACGGGATAAGTGCAAAAATACGCACTTTGATTGTACCTACAAGATGAGGATACAGTTAATTGTCTTAAACAAATTCAGTCGTTAGCTTGAGTAAGAAGTTTATCCGTCGGGTTTGCATCAGAAGTTAATTGGACGCTGGCAGATCATATCTTTCTATATTTTTTTACAAAAATATGTTTGTTTTGTGGAAATTGAAACGAACGTTCAATATTTTAAGCTAGAAAACCCGCTGTACTTAAGCCAGCGTAATGACGCTCCGCTATCTTTTAAATCTTTGATGAGTTGTTTAATTTAAACAAAGAGCTGAGTTCTTATTTACGGGATTCTCAGGATGTTGCGGATTTAGCAAATATGTCAAAAGTAGCAAGTTTTGTATTTTTTTAAATGCATGCTCTACTTAACTTTAGTACTTCATAAATGCCTATAATCAGGTACTATGTGGCAGGTCTGGAGAAAAGTGCCCGGACCCCATGACCCTTGATTCTCATTGGCAGCAATCATGTCTAAAGGTCTAATATACATGCTATGAAAGTTCACATGCACCAATTTTGCGAAAGCTAGTACTTTGGCCGGCGATGTACAGCGGAGGCGAAATAGCGGCACCTACGACATATACCTTACATTTTTTAAAAAGCTACATGCTCAGAAGCTTTCATGTTTTTCGGTGAAATTCAAATTTAGGAAAAGCTAAAAAGAAAACAAAAACATCTATGTACCCTTCCTCAAAATGTAGTACTCATTACGCGTAAAACGTCACCATACAAAAAAATACCTTGGTGGTTATATAAAACACATTGTGCACTTATAAAAGGTGGTTGTTGAAACATGGTTACTGTTACAAAGATGTGCGTCCGACAGGACTTGAAAATGACGCATCCGCTCAATGAGATAGAAAAATCATATGGAACCCGGGCCGTGCGCGCGGCGCGTGCTGATCAGGCACGCCACTGCCCCAGTGTCGCCGTCTTCGTCACATTTGTTATCCTTTAAACAGGACGAGCAGGCCACTGAAGGAAGAAAACACGCGAGTAAACTAAAAGCACACAGATGAAGACATAGAAGCAAAGCCGAAGACAGATGGATAGGCGAATGACTTCTGCCGGCCGCGTAGAATAAAAACGTTATCGAACCTGCAGCCTCTCTCCACAGCACTGCCGACCTCTGTGCCAGCCACAGGCCCACGTCGTTACGATCCGGGCTGGGGAATTCATCTGAACGCTATGAACACAAACGTGAGCTGGGGCATAGGTGTGCGCAGGGTTCCGAATGAAAAGAAACCTATTTCATGAGAGCGACCCCCCCCCCCCCCCCGCTCCCACAGTTCGGCCCCCCAAAAATGACCTCTGCATTGTGCTAAAAAATCGGAGGTCAGGCCTCAAGATACAGACGAGAGAGGTTATGGCAGATTTTGCAATGCACTAGAGTAAAGACCACTTAGGATCCCCCCATAGGGTTATCTCGGAGGGAGATTAATTTCTTGGGGCCAGAGCTGACGTCCCTCGTTTCGAGGGGCTCCAAATGGTTGGGCGTCCCTTGTTGGGACCGAGCGGTTATTCCCCCGGTTGAAATGTGGATAGGCGCCAGACCGGGCCACACCAGGAACTCAAGAGGATTCCTGGGAGGAAAGCTCGGTAACCGGGACGGTGATTCGTATAGACTCTCTTTACTTTACATGTTTACAGTCGTGCAGTTGGATAACACACTTGGAACCGCAAGCGGCTCCTTTTAAAAGGGACCAAAATCCCCCTTTCCTTGGGGAAAGGGGGAATTTGGAGAAGTACTTCGGCCAATGGTGGCCCAGCTGTAGATGCCTACTATATATCTATTGCTCCACCCCTAGCTCCGCTTCCATGCACGTGCGCACACACACGCAAGCTCGAACACTGGCGAACACGATGCCACTTGAAGGACGCGTCTTCGAACCAATAGACCATTTGCTGTCTTACCCAAGCATCAAGGAGAATGCAGGGATTGGTGTTCCACGCGCCACACGCACACGCCTTTCCTGTATAAAAGATTTATAAAGATTCGAAGTAAATAACCAAAAGAAAGCATTGACGGACGCGCGTGCAAGATGCCATTTGTTTTAGGTATTTGCTTTAGAAAATTTACTACTGCTGAGGCCAGCACGTGCGGCGCGTGGAACACCAATCCCTGCATTCTCTTTGATGCTTGGGTAAGACAGCAAATGGTCTATTGTGAACCGTTGATGGACGGCCGATGATCCATTGGACCCGACGGCGATTGAAAACGAAGTCAACGGTCCGTTGTCACTTGGCACTCTGTGGTTTCTTTAATTACGGCGGTGTTAGGGAGACCAAAGCGTCCTCCAGCTTTAAAGGCTAACCCCCGTCTGGACGATCCGCTGGGTTTCCTACCAGTCTAGGGAGTGTGCGAAAAGTGAAGCGTCCTGCAATGTTATGCCCAGCAGCACGCATGTCACTGCTGCTTGTGGGAAAAGGGGTTCTTGGTGACGCCACACGAATTCGGGCGTCTTTGTCAGGCACATTCGAGGTGGGACGAGAAAGCGCTGGTGCAGCTGGCCCCGACGAATCCTTGGGGCGCAATTGCCGATCATGGTCGATGCTGCTTCTTTGATGTGGCGACAGTGTGACGACCGGCAGGCCCTTCCCGCACGCACAGGTCCTTGAGGGATTGGGTGACCTTGCGTAAGAAACGGACGGCCGTCCATTGTATCCGATGGCTGCCTCCAGCCCTTGGTGCTGCAGCTCAGGAGCATCACCTAGTAATCTTCTGGCAGTGGCTTCTGATCTTCAGTCGTTTAATTAGGAGGCCTCCGACGACATTTCAAGGCAGCCCGGTTAGTGCGTCAATTGAACCTGGCCCCTGGCCCGACATAACACCCCTCCGGCGTATCGACCTTCACCGCTTGCTCAAGCGGCTCAATTCGTTTCCTCATGGTGGATACTCTTACCAAAACGCTCTTTTCGTGCTCGGTGTTTTTTTCCTTTTTTAGCCAGCAGACCCATAAATTACAAAGAAAGTTAATTAAAAGATTTATAAAATCAAATTTTAGCTTTTTTAGCGTGCTTCAGACAGACCATAGGGCTTCATAACAAGAGAAGCAAGCATCATAAAAGTGTACCAAAATAGTATAGATCGTTTTTGACATATTGAATTCACTTAAAAACTGATTTCAAAGATGCTTTTAAGGAAGCTGTGCTCTTCAAGAATAGAAATTCGGCAGAAACAAGACTGCTTACGTCTAGTAATGCGAGAGCATTCCTACACGCAGCGAATTCCTAAATGGAGTACGCCACGTCTTCCTTTTTCACACGACGCTCCGGCGGTTACATCACGCTCCTACACTGTGCAGGTACGGCGAACCTCGCCGGCTTCACGAAGGCTTCCGTGACGAAGCATATGAGTTGCTCTGCTTTTCTTTGCGTTTTATTTCTGAGGCGCGTCCGCTTTGCATCCTATAGGAATTTATATGCCGTTTCTTTCAGCCAATGGGAATTTTAAATGCCGTTTCGCTCAGCCAATGGGAATTCTGGTGCCGTTTCGCTCGGATAATGGGTTTTAGGTGCCGTTTCGCTCACCCAATAGGTATTGAGGTGCAGTTTTCCGCTGCTACAGACATTAGATAACGCCGACCTTGCTCCATCGGAAAGTTAATGCTTTCGCATTTCAAATGAAATAGTTCGAGGATAAAGGACAAAAGGTTTGCTGCTAACAAGATTCAAATGGAGTGGTATACATGCTCAAGAAATAAAATAAGGAAGTGGGTACGCCGTTTCGCATGAAATATCGTGGGAACCCTCATTTTTTAGGCAATTTTATTGTTTCCACGCCATTTTCACATGTCGTCTGCTCTCATTTTCATTAAAAATAATAATAAAAAAAAACTAGCTGTGTTTGCCGTGGCGTCACTAGGGTCAGCGGCACCTGGGGTGGCAGCCCTCGAGACCCCCCCCCCCCCGCCTCACTGCCTGCCGCGACACCACGCCCCCTACCCTCCTCCTTTGCACTGCCCAGCTGCACCCCCTGAACGCTGGCACCAGGGCGGTCCGCCCTCCCGGGCTCTCACGCTCGTGGCGCCACTCTGTGTCAGCTGTGTAAGGTCAATTCTCATCCGAACCAAGATAACTTCCCGGAAGGGTTCTCGATGTTTGGTGCTGCGTCATTCGTTTATGATAAGCTTTAAAGAACGGAGCTTATTCGCCTCGAGATCGAACTAAAGGTGGCGCTACTGTCGCGCAATCATCATCAGCAATGTGTGGATAGGAAGATGGCTGACCCATAGGCTATCTGCGGTCGAGGCCAAGAGCCTGCAGAGTATCACGTTTGTTTCCTCGTACAGTATCACTGTGAAAGCGATTTTAACGGAAAACGATCCGATACTGCTCATTGCCTCAGTGCAATACCTATTGCACCAAGGTGGGGGTCAGTTTTCACCGATACCTAGCGTCCGGCGCGCTGAAGAAGGAGTGGCTCTCGAAGTTGATGTCTACGAAGGAGCCTTCGCTTCACGCTATGGTGTGCTCTATACGGTTCACCGCCGATGACTTCAAACCAACGTTGCATGACAACCGAAGTAAGCGGAAAAAGAAAACCGTTTACAAAGTGTAATGAGTGGCACACCGTATAGTGCGCGTAAGGGCTCATTTACACTGCCCCATTTTCTTACGTCAAGTTACGTCACGAAATAGTACGTTGACGTCACCGGGACCTCCGTGCTTCATATTAAGCGAGGCTACCAGTTTAAGGAAAAAGCATGACACGCGACATTCGAGACACGAATGTTTCGGTCACCTATACGTAACGTAACTTAACGTAAGAAAATGGGGCAGTGTGATTGAGCCTTAAAGCGTGCGCGTTGATACTCGCTCCCTGCTGGGCACTGCGATCGTCCTTGATCTTCCGCTGCGTTGTTTTTGGAGAGGATACTCAAACTTATGACTGCTTGAGTATACGACTTTTAAATCGTTGTAGAATTGTCACTCCTACGAGCCGCCCTACACTATGATAGAGTAAAGGAGGCTTCAACTGCAACGGAAATGAGTCGGTCAGCGTCTTCGTGTGCATCGGATGCACCTGATCAATTTTATTGAAGTTCAGTCGGAAGTATGTGGTAATATAGGGCTGATGGCAACTGGTCAGTCTACCGAAGGAGCAACAGGGACTATTGAGCTTAATCAAGTGCTTGTTTACACTCTATGAATTTTGCTTTCCCTCCGCGTGACGAAGGTTTCGTGCCAATTCGCTTGGAAAAATGAGTTTTCAACGCCAAATCACGCTACATAAAAATGGCATGATTACATCTGAGATTAACAGCTTACTAAGGGACATGGGCGCCACGTACGAAGCTCGAGCCATTCTTTTTCCGAAGTGTCTGCATCACCTACTGCAAAAGCCGTCGCGAGTCGACTATTTTTGAGAATTACAAGGTTTGCGATAAATAAAGGCACGCGATTACCGCTCTTGTTTTGAGACCAGAGTTCAAGTATCTCGAATTCGCGAGAGTTAGTGACCGCGAATAGGTTGCTAAGCCTGATTTTGCGAATAATTGAGATCGCAAAAACAAAGGGTTTTATGTATGCAGCGTTTCAGACAATCGGGACGATAAATCGTGCAGTTCTCTCAAAAACGTTTCCTGCGGTTTGAGTTAAAAACAGTAGTTACCTGGCAGGGAAAGTCCACTAAAGTTCCTCAATCGTGGCACCGTCCAGTGAGTTTCCGATCCAGAGTATGAGGATCCTTGCTGAGAGCCGACGACTGCAGCAAGTAACTCCGCACGTGTACGCTCATCGACGTGGTCGTTGGGGCCACAACGCTGCACTCAATAATGTGCCTGGCATTCACAAGTTTGTTCACCTACGACAAGGCATCGCTTTCCCTCGGCAATGTACTCCATGATAGTATGCAATGGCACTGAAACTGAAACTGAAAGAAAGACGCGCATGACAACACCAACCGCAGAAGCAATATTACTTTAGTATCCGGATTGGCATTCCTTGGCTTCGCGTTTCCACGCTCGTGGAACGATCCAGTCTTTTCGAAGAAACAAGCATTTACAACGTTAAAAGCGCATACCTGAAAACAAGCTTTCATCGTCATGAGGGTCCATGCTTCAACTTGCGCCGAGAACAGACGACTTGCGGCGGTATCCATAGTCGTAGTGTTTCCAATATCGGCCGCACGGTGGCGACTCTGTTCCATCTCGAGGCGAATAGCATGGATCAGGGTCCGATTCACATGAGTGTTTTATTTGTTTTAATAGACACCCTATCCGGTTCGTGACTGGGATGATATTGACGTCTCTTACACTATCTACACGGGTACTTGCAGGTCGGTAGGCTTCCTCGTTACCGCCCACTGAAGCGCAGCTGGACACACAGCAGAAATAAAAACTTATTTTGCTATTTAAGGCGCATCTTCTGACGTAGCTTATTAACAAGGTAAATGGTTCTGCAAAGTGGCAAAGCTAAAAACAAGAAGTGAACTGAAAGAACTGTGCAAATCAGAAATGTTCTGTGGTTATGTTTATGTGGTTTACAGTCGGTATCAGCCCGAGCAGTTATATTGTATAAAAAAAGATGCATTTGGGTTTTTTCATTTCACCTACCTGAAAGATTGCTCCATGTCAGCCTAGCGAACACAGCCTGTGTGTTAGACTCTATGTTCGAAGAAATTTATGTTGATCTCATAAAGTCCCCAAGCTCCATACATTTCTGTTTTTTAAGGCGGAAAGAAACCACTCTGTTGTTATATGTTGAAAAGATCAGATTGCATGCAATGTGTACATCTTGACAAAGGCATATCTTGGGAACCACTTCCTGTTCTGAATGGCATAATGCGTTTGTATACAGGAAGCCTACGAAGTCTTAGAAAGTGCCGTGCTCTAAGAAAAAGACAACCGTTTATTAAGCAACTATTCATTTGATTCGGCACACAGTCTTGTCATAATGGATATTCTAAATGTTGCAGTGGTCAGTTGAATGACAATGTCAAAGGACTTTAAGGGTTTTCAGCGCACTTCAACACTTCAGTATTAGTGTTTTTATATGTGCGTGAAAGGCGAAGTTGCCATCAAATACTAAACATAGAAACTTATGTTCAGATCTTTAAGATTGGTGTACTTTTGATGTACATCAAAAGATCAGAGAATGCCCCGCCGCAGTCTTTCCCAGCAGAAAATGTTAAGCCAGGGGCTGCAAACGACAGAACTAAACATTGTTTTTTATTTCTAAAAAAAACAAGAAGCTTTTCCAAATTTTGCTTTCTTCCGCAGTAGCCAGAGGGGGAAAGGAGGGGACGTGGCCCCCTTGGCCCTTCCCCCCCCCCGCTCCCCAACCCCACCCCGCCGTGTGCACGCCTATGACCTGGAGGTCGATCTGCTGCGGCGGGTGACAGCTGCAACCTACGCCCGAGGCGATGCTGACGAGGAACGAAAGATAGTGTACCTCGCACTTCTGCCACGTGTTACTAAACATGTGTGGCCCGCAGAAAATGACAATGACGCGTCCACCCAATGAGATATACATGTTTTATGGAAGCTGGCCATGCGTGCAGAACGTTGTTCGTGATGGTCAGGTATGCCACTGCCCCAGCATCGTCGTCTTCGTCACACTTACAATGTACAAGCGTTGAGACATCACTTTGAAAGTCGCCGTCTCTTTCTTTTGACTTAAGAGTGGGATTAGCTGATAGAGCAAAGAAAAAACAAAAAAAAACATTAATATATCTAAACTCGTTTTGACGATTGCGACCTCAAACACCATGTTTATCGAAGAAACCCTAATGTAGATCACAACTTAAGAAACGGCGGCCGTGACGAGTCCTGAATATCTTATAATCGCTCCATAGTCAGTTGCAGCGCTAGCCGCTAGAAACGTCAAATTACAAATCAGAAAGCAAAACTTAATTGTGAAGATTATGAGTCAGGTTCTGCGTTTGTTAATCGGCCATCTACAGCAGCGTAAAGCAAAGGGATTGATGACTGTTTGGGGGGACCGCGCCATCCAGACGTCTTTCGTTAACATAGAAGAATTTTAAGATTTATATTTTTCAGATTTTTAGGTAAGTTTATTCAGTAAAATTTCTATAACCTTTATGCACGTTCTTCAGCCGCCTCTAGTCAAAATCGTAGCTCGACAGGTTCAGAAACCGATAAATCAGGTCTCTTTAAACAGCAATCGATCCCTTTGCCTCACGCTTCATATTACTACAGAGAAAGGCGAATGCCTGCAAAATATGCTCAGGTTTTAGTGAGATAAATGTCAGGGTAAATATTTCTACAACGAAAGGCAGCTCAACCTACAAAGGTCAAACATGCAAGATGTGCCTTTGATGCAAAACCTGGTGTTTCCAGAGAAGCGGCATAAATAAATGAAAGTAAGCGCAGTAGTGTAATGCAACTTTCCCCTCGCGTCACTCGGCCATGCCTTACCAACGGAATCTGTATTTATTTCTTCCTCGTCCTATGGTCTCCCGAACCAGACACTCCGGGGCCATACTTATAAAGATACCAGGATGATGGATACCTTGTCCTCGGTGGGCTTTTTCTGAGCACACACAAATAGGGTTGACGAGGTCCGCACGCGTAGGACCCCAAACTACGCTCATCCAGTTTTGCGAGTGTTTTTTGGCAATGTTGGGACAAGCCGGTGGAGTGACCATGATGGATTCTCCGCGCTTCAAAGCCATCTCAGAGACCCCGCGGCTGTCGTTCACAAAAGCGCTGTCCAAGTCAGCGATAAGCTTTAGCAGATTAGAAATACAAGTTAAATAAGATTAAAGAGACCTGTGTGATCCCTGGAGCACTGCGAATGAGGCAGGAAAGGGGGGGGGGGCATAGGAGGATTGGATTCCGTGTTTGAGCACCCAATTGTTCGGATAATATTACTAATATTTTCAAATTACCCATACACTCCATCTGTCTCCATTTTCACATGCCAGGAGTATCCCCCAGTCTCCTTATTTAAGCTAATTTTGCATAACGTCTGGAAGAAAAGTTTGGTTATAAAGCGTACCACTGTATGTCTGTATCCGTGCTTAGAAACTTTGGGGATCGTATATACAATAAAATAAGTTAATACGCAGTAAGTTGCTCTGCTTTCAACGAGCCTGTTAAAAAGGTTTGCATGCCATTAATTACAAATAGAAGCACACGCATTTCGATCGCTCTCCTCCCTAAGTGCTGCCGCACTTGCGGAAAAGTAGTCCAAGTGCGTTTATAACATAAAAAAGCGTAAGGTATACATAAATAAAAAAAACAGTTTACATCACTTCAGACATGCCTTTAAAACGCACGTGTCCTTGGGCTATGAAAAATGTGTAAAAAGAAGCTGGCGAAAAATTGAAATCAAGGCCAAAATTTAGCTTCGAAGATAGATTACAAAATGTGGACAATACGTGTACAAAAAAAAAAAGAAAGTCAGTATACGTGAAATCATTAAAAATCCTCGTTTGAAAACCGAGTCATCAAAAGTTCATTAATCATCATGGGTGTCATATGCAGAGAAGAACACTCCCAGAAGGACGCAGCGGGGGCCGTTGTTCATGAAACCCTTCTAAACAGAATACTCCAACACTCTTTGCTCCACAAACACCTATCTACAGGCACACATAGAAGCCTGGCTTCAGCACACGTCTCCACTTTGCTTCCCAATAGTGTCTCGTTGCTTGCTGTGAATAAATAATTTAATTTGCGCAGATATTTGAGGAGCTGTCTTTTTGGGGCTTCTAAAATAACTGTTTCCGAATCCTGTACACTCCTTTCTTGACCATTCGCCACCATTCATGCAACGCATTTGACATAAGTTGCCTTAATTTATTAAATAAGAAAACATTAACTTTTTTGGCAGAATCCACTCAAACCCGATCGCATGCTTTTGGACTGGTCATGATGCGTTTATATTTATGGCCAACTTAACACTTTATTCAAGTCTGTTTATTTTCCTGGGGTATCGGCGTATATAGGGGATTTTCATAGGATGCATATAATAAATTCCTAACAAATCCACCAGCATTAAAAGGCTATTCAATTAAGATATGTCCTTAGTTGTTTCCTCCTGAGGCAATATTTAGAAAACATTATAATTGAATGTTATAAAAAAATACTCGTCAGCGAGTTCTAATTACCAGACATTAAGGCTGAAAAATACTTTAACAAAAATTTTACAGCAAATTAAAACGACTTATATGTGATTTTCTATCAGACTCTAAATGAGACCGCAAAAATGTTACGTTTCAAAAAACCTTTTTATAATAAAAGTGTCCCGTTTATTAACTTCACATAACCCAATTGGGTGGACGACAAAATGCATTCTAGGGCCATGTGAGACCCTCAAAAATGCTCCTGTTACGCGGCACCCTATTAATTGGCTCCAAAAGTGACAGTGTATGATGCCGCTTCCGATGGATGTGGTGGCAAATTCGGTTTACACGGCGTGTGCATGCGTGGGATTTACGCACGCCGTTGCAGTACATAAAGAATCTCTTTTTAAACTAATTTAAACTAAACTAACACAGAACACGAAAATGTGGGCTGTTATAAATCATCGAAATGTTTAATTGCTTTTAAAACATGTCTAATTGGCGTAAGACAACTAACAACCGCCTAGTTACTTCGGCCATTAATATTCACGTGTTTCATACACGCAACACAATTATATCAAACCGTGCTGTAAAAAAAGTTTTTTCTTTTTTTACATACAGTGAAAAACGACTTTGAAAAAATTGTCACTAAGATGTACAATCAAAACGTCGAAGAAAATATAATCCTCAAAGTTTCCGTAGAGCATTCCTCTACCGATACACTATAATAACCTCTGATTTCAAAAACACTGCAAATGCAGTACGTATATTGTCGGTACTGTGTACATACTTAACAAGGACATGAATGTCAATTATTTTCCTAGTGGAGGACATGATAAAATCCAGCCTTTTTATTAATTAATGGGTTTCTCTTCCGCCAGTGACACGCGCCATTTGGCTGTTGCCTGCATGTACGGCCAAAATGCCTTGCTTGACGCTAGAGATCCCTATAATCCTAACTTCACTCATGAAATATTTTTTCGATTAAGAGATCTGCGATAAATATTATGGATGTAAATATCTATAAGATAATATTTTGTGCACGAGTTTACTGTTTTTATAGCTTCAAAAAGAACATTAAAGGGTATATCTGTGCCGAAATTTTGGTAAACGTATATATTTGCTTCTTTTTCCGAGTGATGTATCTATAGTTAAATGCGACAACCTAGCCGAAATAATTATACACTGAAAACACTCCAACATTTTTTTTAATATTTCTACCTCGGTTTTTTCAGCAATATGAGCCCGACATAAATCCTCATAAAATGAATATTTTCTTCTAGAAAACTCCGTCCTTTCAAAACAGATAGCAATACATATAGTATTAATTAAATTCGTGCCTATAGCAAGACACACCTGTGGCGACGCATATTTGAGCAAATGGTTAGGTATACCTACTGCATAATTCTGAGAATAAATGCTCTAAATTTTTTCAAAGGCATTTATTTCTTAGCTGAATGTTCGAGGAAACGAATAAAGAAATTTTATTTTTCTCATGCTTGAGAGATGCCAAGTTTCTGCACGAACCGATTTGCGTTTATTTGTACCCTGAACATTAAATATGTACCCTATCCGCTGCAATAATAGATGATGGTGATGTCTGTTACTCTACAAAAAATATATATATTTTGGATATCCAAATAATATCTATTCCCTCAAAAATAGCCCCGATATAGATCGAGCACTAAGAGTAGAGTGTGCGTTTCCCCTTTCATGTCGCCACTGTTGTTTTTAAGACTTACAACGCAAGACGTAGATGGGGTCTAACGTGTCCTGGACGAACCATAATATATTTCACACCAAGCAAAGAAGATCATCGATAAACTCCCCCACACAAAGATAAGAGCACAGATAAAATTGAGCTCCGAAAGAATTAAAAACCTCGCAATTAAAAACAGCCAATGACTGTCTGCTATGTCGAGGCTATTTCATTCCTGTATACGTTTTTGTACGTGTGCAAGACCGTCAAATACATGCTCACACATACCTTTATGTTTTACTGACAAGCCAATCTCTCTTCACCAGAAAATTGTTACACATATAGAGCATGTAGCAGAGCACCAAATTACGCCTGAACATCACACAACGCTTTGAGGGAGTCTTCAGAAGTAGCTAGCACGGAAGTAGCTCCTGGTAAGCTTTCTGTATTCTGAAACCGAGGACGAGAGCAGCGTTGCAAACTAGGAAAGAACGCGTGCTTTCTTGGCGTGCTTTTTATCACTATTTTTACCAGCACGTCTCATTTATTATGCAGTATTGAATATCGGAATCATTCGTTGCATTTCTTTAAAATTGCAAGTACGCATTAAAAAAACACACAAAAAGAAGAAACTTTGAGATTAGAGATAAAAAATAAAACAACACACAACTGTGATGTGTTTTCCCATTTCGGTCCCCAGTCTCAATGGTGTTTTCTCTGTGATCGTTCACCAGCCTGCCTGAGCAGATACCCTTATTTCATGAGAGATGACTGTTCGACTAACATAACCTTGCGAGGTCTTGCAGGCAGTAATGGAGTTTCAAGTTGTTGACAAGATTATCGAGCAGTGTAAGATTTTAGAACTTACTATATCACTCTAAGCTTATTGAAGGCACGCCTAAAATGTCTTCTGCATATAAGAAAGTCGGCTTACATACAATTTTCTGAGTGAAGGAAATGTCCTATACTCTATGTCAGCAGACTTGGTACTCAGACTTTTTAATAAATGCAGAAAATAAAACATCACTAAAATAATTGGACGTATTTGTATGTTGAAGTGAAAATATAAGAGTATACTCTGTTGAAATTATATTCTTGCTAAGGACAATTATCTTTAAATATGTGTACGATGTTGAGGTGACTATAACACTAACACCCTTTCTCGAACATTTCTGCAAAACCTATATGCATTGTGCACAACTAAAGACGCCAAGAATTGCTCTAGACGCTCGCCACTTGCATAACACGTTAACAGCACAAGTCAGCCGCCTTTCAATTCCGAAAGCCTGAATATTTCACGCATATCTATTTTTGCACACACACGAGCGTAGAATAAACAAAAACTGTCGCCTGAGATGGCACTGAACACGCATAGCACTTTGCATAAACCAGCATTGCAAAGATTGAACAAAACACTTCGTGTCCCTGCTTAAAGGGGGGGGGAGCTGCCATGACAACAAGCAAGGGTGAACCCTTGAAAGGCGTAAAGCCGTGCTAAGGCAGCAAAGAACCAATATCCATACAGCGCCCCACGTTCCAGCGATGAAGGAAACGTAGGTGGTAGGGGATTTGTATGGCGAACAAACAGCTCGAGCGAGTGGCTGCAATCTCCCTGACGCCTCCGTCTGTTTTTGCGACGCGCGAATGCAACATAGAATTTCCAGCACTTCTGTTTTCGAAACTTGCATATTCGTCAGGCTTTTCGCCGCTATTTTAGCATACATTACTTTTTATCTCTCGCGTGCATGGGCGAGGCAGCACGACGTTGTAAAACCTAGACCGTCGTGCCTACTCCACTTCGCTGAACGACCTGTGCTGAGACAGTGTGATATGAAAGCAAACAAACGTCACATTGCTCCTAGGAATATCGGTAGGGCTCTGCCTTTTTCGAAGTGTACTTTCGCGAGAATACGCGGGGTGTTTTGGTGAGTTAGTTTAGGTTTCACTGACCTTCGTTTGCACATTTGACTTAATCAAACCCATCACGTACAGCCATGTGCTTTTTCCCAGTGGCAAAGTAGCTTTCTACGTCAAACAGTCAATTATGCACTTACTGACCTATCAAATAATATCGCATAATAACAAATATGTGCATTAGAAGAAAATCACTAACGTCTTTTTTTTCTATCTTCTTTTTGCAATCTTCTTTTGGTACTTGTAGAGCTCCCGAGGGTTCGTCAAACTGTATAAAAGAATTATTATTCTCGTTCACCCCAATCACTAATGAAGGAAATAAACAATGTTTTATTGTATAAAGTCGGACTTCTTAGTTAAATAAACCAAATCAAAACTCATCAGACCCATCACATAAACTAGAATAGGTGCTTATAGCAGTCAAGACGTTCGGACAACTCTGATTATTCTAAACGACTTTATATTGGCGAGCTCAATATTTCACAAATTTTACGAAGTGTCAGTTTTGGGACTGTTTTGCGGGCTCTGAATTTTGCAATTGGAAGTGGTGTTCATACGTATTCGTTAAGGTTGGGTTTTATATTAATGTGAGTAATTTTTTTATGATGTAGTTCAAGCCGAAAAATTATAGAAATTAAGTCCTTGCAAAAATTAGGTTGTTTACACTAGGTACCAAGATCGTAACTTGGGACCGCCAGAGGTACTCGTCCTTTGTAATTACTGCAGTCCGACAAAATATATGTTTATTTGCATCTTGCCAAATATTACACCACTATCAGATGAACATCTCTCAGGCTCACCGAAGACAGGTGTTAAATGAACACCATTCCCATTGAGGGGCGTATAACTTAACCATGGTTACGTTTGCGATAGTGAGGTCAGTGCATGTTAATAAAGTACCCTCTTGGGAAAGCAGTCGGTTGATTTCTGATATGTTCCTGATTACACTGCTGCGCCAGCATACTTTTGCAAGAAACTATTACACCTGATAAATTTAGCTCCTGGTCCCTTTATTCAGCTCGTATATCAGTCAACTCTGCTATTTGTTTCAAATTGTGCTATCGAACTAATGAGTGTTCTCACTGCAACTACACAGACTCGAAAAAAAGGGGACACCTCCCCCCCCCCCCACCCCCTCCTCCCCCAGTTCGTTGTAGGCGTACTATAGGTTTCAAATGAAAAGCAAACAGCGGAGCGCGTGGCTGTCGGTGCATGCTGCACCATCTGGAGGCCTCTTGAAACTGATAAAAATGAGGGTTGGAGAGTAGGGCGCTTCGAGGGTGTGCGTTCTACTCCGATGTGTATGATCCTCGCCCAGCACAACCCAAAGGCTCACGCTGCGCCGGTGGTGCTTAGGAATTTTCGTCACAGCCACTGTCGTTGGCTCGGCATGAGCCATGCGAGGAAGCTTGCAGCAGGTGAGGATGCTTTGTGGAGCATTACCGTAACGTCATTCTCCCATCCTATCTGGCGCAGTTCTTTTTTTCTTTTTTAATACATTTTGTTATGTTGGTCGAGGCTGAGTGGTAGCGGCTGCGAGCTTCGGACCGCCTGATGGAAGATCAATTTTGTCGGATGGCTGCCATTGTATACGCTGAAGACGACTTCACAAAGTATTAATTGGCTCCTCACCAAGAAAGGCTTAGTCAAATGCAACAACGAAAGCAAGCCGGCCCAAGCAGCTAATGCTACATGTGCGCTGCCTGAGGCGTCAGCTTTTGCCGGTTGCTGCATTTGTGTTCCCTTGATGCTCATTATTTTTCTTTGCATAAATGCTCCCTTGCAATATACTTCTCATTTCCCTTCCACGCTGTTTCACTATTTTGCAGGAGTGATGCGCTCTAGATCCATCACGAGGACATCTGCGTGGCTCTGATAACGGACGTCAATCACGCTTTACAGGTCTTCCGTGCACGAACGAACTGCTTTAACTTCACTTTTACACTTCTGACACGGGGGCGGTAATTTAATGAGCACTTTGAGCGACATTCAGGCTGCCGGCAAAATGTCAAGAATAAAGTTACTGAATTTAGTTAAAATTTTTGGTGAATACGGGAACTGGCGGAGCTGCATTTTGGCAATCCCAGTGCCACACACGAGACAAAAGAACTGGGGGGGGGGGGCAGTTCGAGTGCCGGAAGCAGATACATAACAGTTTGCTAAGTAATTGACAACCCTTAGGCGTGAGCAGCCGTCCTGGGTCCCGTCGGGTTATTCTGTGTCGAATTTCGCAGTTTCTGTTGTACGGTTCACAAAAAAATGACAACGCGTATTAAGAAAAAAAAATACTGCACAAGTTAGAAGATAGCGTGACGCTGCAGACTCAGTTTCAAGAGTCCTGCAGGAAACGCAGCCTGTACCGACGGCCACGAGCTCCGCTCTTTGCATTTCGTTTGAACCCGATAGTACATAGACATAGGAGATGCTAATTACGAGATATACCATTTCTACACCAAAAACTTGACCTCTGGGAACGAAACGGCGCACGCGGCCAATGTAGTTGACCGGTCAAATCTATCTTGCAGTTTATGGTAATGTCTAGATAAAGCATATGCATGGATACGCCACCTCACTGATCCTGATATAGATATTGACATTCTGATCTTAATGTTAATCGAGATTCGCTAAACGTGGTGATTTTTTGTGCTCCTTATACGTAAAAACGGAACACAAAGTGTCAAATAAGTACTCTTCTAAGGACACCTATTGTCTTTGTATTAGAAACGATAGTTTCGAATAGAGTACCACTGAAGACATCGCTGACCTTTAGTTTCGACAGAAGTCTCGTTTTAAAACTTTATTTAAGTAAGAGCGGTTTATATCATTCAGGATAATACGAATAATTCATTTAATGTTGAACATTCTTCGATAAAAACAGTATTTAAATTCAATACAGGTAAAAACGCCATGATAATCTTGATTTTTAAAGTTATTAAGCTTCTATCTTTACAAATATATCCGAGATACATCCCTGCTGTTACAGAAGGTGTACGAATTCATATTGTAAATTTCTGGACCAGAGGTTAGTACAAAAATAGAAATATGAAGACGCCTGTAAAGCAACGAACTCAGGCACAAGCAAATTCGTTACATCTCAATCAACATTATTCACGTCGTACTATACGTGGCTTAAAACAGAAAGTGCATAGAAGTACAGAAGCAAGTTGTACCATGTACCGAGTATCTTCGTATGAAGAATATTCCTGATTCATATGAAGGTGAACGCGCGGTGGACTACCGCTGCGTGAAAGTGGCGTCGTGAAGCAGCGGTCATGGTGGTTTGAGCATTTTGCGAACCCGCCGCAAGGCGCGAGCCAAGCTGCGGAAGTCACCACTGCTGTCGTTTCAAGCCGCTACAAATACAGAGCGGTCGACGATCGCGTGTTCACTCTCATATAGAATTCAACTGTATCCGGATGGGGTGTATACGCAGTGCACGTGTTTTCATTTGATTGCTTTCTTTTCGCATACAATTTAAAAACCCGCTCCTAGCAACCTCAAACGTTGTCAATGAAATGCAGGTAGTTCCCGAGAAGAAAACCGTGTTTTTTGGCCCGGATAAATGAAGTATGCATCGCAGGAAGCTCAAATTCTGTGAGAACGTGTCCCTATTGCGGCTGGGACAGATTGCGCAAGTTTTTGAACATAAGGTTACTTTGATAAAACATAGTTGAGAAAAACGAAATTTCTCTATGAGCCGACGTCCACGTAAAACTAATGTCGTCAAAACAAGAAATTACTCCGTAAGCGCATGTAGCCTTTACTTCATAAAATAAAAATTCTCAGCAAGGAAGGTGGCATTGTTTCCTTTTTTGTTGACAAGTTTTTTTTCACTGAAATAGATGCTACAGGAGTCCCCAGTGTAATGCCTTAACTTGGCGATATTAGGCTTACGTGGACGTCGGCTCATTGAGAAATTTCTGTTTTTCTCAATTATTTTTTTTGATTTAGGTTACGTCATGTTCTCAAGCTTTCGCGTTCTATCCCAACCGCTAGCGTAACATTCTATCGAAGTTTGAACTTTCTGGGAATGCATAGAATTATTTACCCGGGTCAGAAAAAACACGGTTATCGCTTCTAGAAAACTCCCTGTATATCCAATAGAAAGAAAAAGAAACACCACAAATGAAAAGTTAGAATACCATTTATCCGGCAAATGAGAGGTAGCACGGCAGTTTACCAATACTTCGCCTCATATTCTCACAACTTCCCATACAATGTTTTTTTTTAAATCTGAGCTCTTAAGTTATTTGTACTGTCACAATTAAATAACTTAGAGCAATGAGTCAAAATTTGAAAGTTTTACAAGGTCAGTAAAGTTAAAGGTGAAGTTACATGCCTTGTCGGGAACTTGTTCTTTACTTTGCAGCATTATCCCTTTACACACTCTTTAAAATTCGTTCTTATTTATTTTAGTGTATTCTGAGCTAATCACAGTTTACACTGTGTGCAATGTTTCCCTTTACTCAAAGTCATCGTCTACTGTTTCCTGCTAATGTGAGGGTAAATATATTCCTGCAGCAATTTCGCTTCGTTATCCCTCTTACAACTCCATTTTTTGTATCTCATTTGCATTCATACTGTACCAAAGCGTAAGCATGTAATATTACATACTTGATGATGTTGCAGTTGATGCATTAGGTTTTGGACCACATGCCCTATTATTCATGCGTGATTTGCGTGTCGCCGTCATCGTTGTTGGCCGATGCGGCATTTGCCTGCCAGCTCTAATGGGCTAATGATGACTAATGATCTGCATATCTCCGAGCGCTGCTGAGGGCGAAGTACATCCTGTTCCTTTCATGGCTCAGCTTGAGTATAACATATGACCAAGTCTCTCTTTCCGTGAGAAATTGGTCTTTGTAGATAAGAAGTCATTGCGTATGATGTCGTTTATGACTGCTAATTTTGCACGATGAAAGATTTGAGTGCTTGAAGACCACCTGGAAGTAGTATAAACAAGACGACATCAATTATATGCAGCTACGTCAAAATATATTCATTTGTGGATGACGGTGCGTTCAGGAAGAATTTTGGTAAACCGGAGACAAATATTTTTTTTACGATTTAGAATATGAGTGTTCAGTGTGGAGCTTGTCTAGGAATGTGCGCATGCGAGTGCTGCTGTGTGCCTGTATACACATGCTCGCGTATGGGAGTGCGCGTATCTGCGAGTGTACGCTTGTGTATATGGATATGTTTTACGTGTGTACACTCGTGTGTGTGAATAAATATTCCAAATTTACTTCTAGTAAATAATACACTTTATGACACCTAAACAAGGCGACTGATTTGGAGCACAAATTAAAATTAAAAATGACGTGTGACAGGAAACATGCAATACTTTCTAGAAAAATAAAACCATCAATAAAAACTATGTCCTAGTTTTCGTTCTGCGCACCAATATCAATATGAGAACTAATGTTAAATGTGGAATCTGAGATTCGTCTTTTAATTTAAGTATATGTTTTTACGTTTAATCTCAAATATCAATCTTGTCGTAAAACGGTGAACATCTAAGAGTAATCTTTCTCGTTGTCTATTGTTCTAAGATTCTAAAATCATACAATTAATTTTTATTTCTATTCTCCTGTCCAGACCTCCCACAGTCAGTTAACAGACTTTATATCAATAATATTGAAAGTTATGCCACACATCAAACTCCCTAATTGATGCTAATATATGTTATCAACTTAATGAGTAAAAAGCATATTTCGGCAAAGAGATACCAAACATAATTGTATAATTGAGAAAAGAATTTAGTAATTTAACAGTAATCTGCCTGAGAACCATCTTTTCCCCCATTTTAATTTAATAATAATGAATCAGAAGGAAAAAGTGGAGGAATTGTAATAATTTACAAATCGGAATTTCCTATTGAAAAGAACGTATTCTTGTATTGTTTCATTATATACAAAATATAGAAGTCGTATGCAGATATATATATATATATATATATATATATATATAATTTGTATGATATAATTTATTCCTTATAAAATCTTGTTTAATAAAGTTTTGTAAGGTCTTTTTTTAAAAAAAATACATCGCAATTATTAGAGGAAACGAAAACATGAAACCATAAAAGACCGATCACTTCTATTCTTGAGGTTAGTTCACGTTCTCCGTTCCGTTTGCTGCTAGAAAGAACTGATATTGTTGTTTTAAGTATTAGTTATTGACTGACCAATTAGTAAGGTTGATAAAACGTGAACATAGAAAATAAAATTTATGACTTACAGGAACTTTACTGGAGTAAACTTCAACCAATGGTGTTGTGTTAATTATGTTTAAAAATAAAAAGGAATACAACGACACTACAACTGTGGCTGAAAAATACACGCGCGCGACGGTGGACAGTTGTGCCATAGCGAACAACTATTGTGGATTCCGCTGCACGAGAAATATGAACAGAGCAAACGCCTCTATGATCCAGGCAAGGAGCCAACACCTCAAGATTTCAGAGTAAAAAGAAGAGCTCTCAGCAATAGGGAGTAGTACTGTGCCTTGGGCAGATAGTCATTTTTCACAAGATGAAAATATGTTGAGCCATATGAAAATAGTGCGGTTCTAATGTTCCTTCCATATCTTTTTTCCAAATTTCAAAGAGGAATCAACACCACAAAACAAGCTTATGTTGTCTGGAACATACTCTGGAGGTTGAAATAATCAGCGCTCTAACACGATGACTAATAATAATAAATATCGTTCGCAGCGCGTTAAGGTTGTGGCGCTAGAAATTATTAATAAATACCAGAAAAAGGTAGGAATTAGGATTCGTTTCTGCGAGCTGTTTGAGTTTAGTTTTGCCAATTCCTTCGCGATCACGGGGTCCCCGCAAAAGCACTCCGAAACTAACACAAATAGTACCGATTGAAATAAACTCTCTTGTGATTATATACTCAGTTAGCTTGTGACCGAGATACTAAGGTTAAAGGCGCAGTTTAACTATGATCGGCATACTCCCAGGCAAGCAGGTGTGCTTTCCGGTATGATTCTATTATTTAACTTTGGCAGGCCCTCTAAAATAACGCGCGCCCTTAAGTAATTTTGTTGATTATTAGTCATTTCCGATTTAACCTACAGATCACCCACTGTGTTGAAACCTGCGTGATGATAAACGAATGTTGTAAATATCATACATGGTAACATACACCAAAATTTAAAACGGGAGGAATGGATAAAAGAATTACATAAAGTTATATTCCAAGCAGAATTAGTTAGCTACAATATTTTACTTGAATATATTAACAAGAACAAAGATTGAAACTGGTTTTAGCTACAATATGTTAAGACTCGTTAGAATAAGCTTCCGAATGAACGTCGAGGTTCCTCTAAGCGTTTTATGAGGGCTTTCTTTAGCTTAAGTAAGGTTAGAATAGGTTATTGTATAGGTGAGGTGAAGTCAGGTCACTTTACGTGGTGGCTTGGAGGTGCTTCGTCCTGTTGTGAAACAACGGCATCTATTATCAGACTTGAAGAAGATTTTGAGTTTACTGCATTATGTAAGCAAACAACGCAATGAGGAAGAAAATAGAGCTCTCTCTTTTAGGGACTGACTCACATATCTCCGTGAATATATCTATAGTAAAAACCGAAATTCGACCTTAGTAAAATTAAAATAAACTAAACATGAACAGTCGATATGATCAAGCAAAGACACTAGGAAGAATCGGTGGCCGAGTGGGCTACGATTCTAGTCGCACACCCATGCAGCTCGACGCGCGTGGAGCGAAAGCTCGCACTGCAGAACCCAGGGATCCTGGGTTCGAGCCCCACCCCTGCCCGTTTCGATCTGGATGAGCATCGTACCGGCGTGCGGTCGAGTATCACTACTGCGTGGTGCACGCTAAAGACCCCAGGCTAGCGGTTGTACCGCACTGGCTAAATTGCTCATCTACAGCGAGTGACTCGTCGCAACTTTAAAATGGCAGACCAACTACACGCTGTATAAATATCCCCACAACACCAATAATTATTATTCAAAGACATATCAGCAGAGGATGCAGCATTTATCGGTATTTGCGCATTATCATATTAACTTATCGACAATAAAGTCCAATACATAAACAAATATTTGACTTGCATGCTGAAGATTAAAAAGAACTAATAAGAGTTCTACAAAAGCTATGGATCGCATTTAAAAAAAAATGATAGCATCGTAAAAGCATACTAATGTGACAGCATCGCTTGTGTGGAAACAACGCGTGGAGTTGAAGCTTAAAATGTTTTCAACTGAGTTCGGATCTTGATTTAGTTTTTTTTAATCTAAATAAAAACACTTTTATTTAGGTTCGAATGTTTGAGGTTCGATGTCGAGCAACAGCTGCATCTTTTCACAGGATCAGCTTCTCCCGAGACGTGGCTCGCACAATCCGCAGGGTTTCGAAATGTATTCTTTTTGAATTGTACCTTTTTTAACTGTGTTGTTCCTGAGGTGCCATTATGGCATTTACATTTAAATGCAGCACGAGCTCGGAGTTTTGTCTTATTTTCACTCAGCGATGTTACTAAAACTGACGTAAAACACAACGTGCATACAGTAAGGCAGCTCCGGTTTTATAAGCCTAGCAAATAGTGTTACTTTTCGTTTATAAAGACGTGAACCAAATTTAAATATTTGCTTGGAATACAAATAATCTTGGAACTCGTTGAATCTCTCGACTCCGCAATGCAGTCGTCTTTCATGAACAACGGCGCAAGCTCGGAAGTGGCAGCGATGTTGAAGCTTTGAGGTATTCATGCATTTTTTTATGAACAGCACAACAGGATATTTGAGGATGCAGCATTTTAAATGTACGCCTGCTTCGTACTGGCCTACCGGCACCATAGTTGATGGCAACAATGAAACATCTACATTGTGAGGGGTCTGCATGCATTCATTCCAAAAGAAACCAAGGAGAACGTTGATTGCCTCGCAAAGTACACTTCTTTTCGTGCTTCTTATAATTTTACGGGGGCGGAAAACTACGTCTTACTCAGCGCTTGAAAGGGGTGCAAATTTGCGAGTCGATATCACGAAAACTTGGCCGTGGAAGTGACGTCTCTCTCGAGCATAAGTAAGGTGACTTCGGGTCACGGTCACGTGACATAAATTAAATGATATATACACCAATTCAGTTTACCCTCTAATTATGGCAACGAAATTGATGTCCCGTAATCTGGCATCACGTGAACTAAACACAAATTTATTTTCCTCGAAAACTTTAGAGGAAAAAGTGGCATCACATGACCCAGACTCCAGTTATGTTTCCACGCTAAATGTGGATGTAAAATTAATGTCACGTAAACAAACGTCACGTCAACTATATATCAGTACGCTTTCCCTGCTAAATTTGACGGGAAAATCGATGTCATGTAAACTGACGTCACGCGATATAAACACCAATCCAGTTTCCCCGCAAAATTTGGCCAGGAAATTGATGTCACGAGACAGGACGTCATGTGCACTATCACCAGTTCAGTTTTCCAGCTATATCTGGCCTGAAAATTTTATATTACGTGTCCTGATGTCACGTGACATATACACCAATTCAGTTTCTTCGGTAATTTGGAGAGGAAATTGATGTCGCATGGCTTGACGTCACTAGAAATACACACAATGTTAGTTATTTAGCTATATTTAGTGGGTCACGTGACACCAATTTTTCCTCAAACAGTTAGCAGAAAAGATTTATCTCAGTTTTTTTTTAGCAGGGAATCATAACTGCTATTTTGGACACGTGACATCAATTTTCCCGCTAACTTTATCGGGAAAACTGAATCGGTCTGTTGGTCCTATGACATTAGGTCACGCGACTTAGCTTATATTCTAGCCACAGGCATTTCCTTCCTAAGCGCCCGCCATCGTCATGCGGCACCAGCCTGTGGGCGTATCACCATCGTGCAGAAACTACACATCTGGAACTAGTGGGCAAGGCACGGCCTCTTATGTATCGCCCCCCTCTCATTTCTTGTGCCACTCACTCTGAGTTCTACGGAAATGATACGCAGCATAGTACACCTATGCACCAACCAATTTTGTGGCATGGCGATAGAACCTTTACTCAGTTGCGCGGCCATTCGCCAAATAACGCCTTGAGAATTCTATGCTGAGACAGTGTGTTTATACCTGAATTGTGTTTCGCTTGTCATTCTATTTTCAGTCATCAATTACCCACTGCACGTTAAACCAATTTCTAATAGCTCTAAGACACGGGAGATTATATGACCAGGCAAAATGTGCCAATAGAGCATAATTTAGCATAAAAACCTGCCCAACGTTCCTCCTTACCGGGCGGACAGTAATAAATATGGTTTTGCTACCCTTGCAGTCAGTCTCCGAGGCCCACTGACTGCAGTGATCAGTGTTGCTTGCGTGGGCTTGCAAAGACTGCGGTAAAGCATCATCAACCAAAAGCCATGTGACCTGCTGCGACCCCTTCAGATGGCATTAAGGCGACGGAGAAAGCAAAACCTGCACCCGCGAGTCACTGTATTTGTCGCACAGGGCTGTTGGTTTGGCACAAGACCATGTTTCTGTTTTATTTCTTGCAGACTGTCCTTTGTATAATGCATAAGAAGTGTGACCAAGGTTGAATCGACTTGGGGTTTATGATTCTGTTAGCTTAGGTTGCGTTTTATTGTAAATGACGGCTAGAAAAACATCAACAATCGGTTGAAGCCGCGACTAAGCAATAGCTGTGCTGTACTTCTTGGGTTTAGTAGGTACCGATAATATAAAATATATACCCTCTTAGCTGTCTAAATTTATACATCCTGGCGTCAAATAGAATGTTATAAATGCAGGGAGTTTCATCTCGACATACCTGGGTAGGTGCAAGCGAACCACACCTGACTGCGATATTTTGCCTTACTGTTCGCGTGTCATACAAAGAAAGATAGCGTCACGAATAAACAACTATTTAGGTAAATTATTCAAGATGTGTATGAAGCTGGTCGACTTTAAGAAGGTGCATTGTAGCGCCTTATATTAGTTCTACGCATTTAGTCGCAATATATTTATAAACATAAAGGCTATAAAAAATTAAATCGCATTCACGAACCCGCGGAAAGCGTAGCCTGTATTTTTAAATCACCAACAACGCTCTAGGTTGTTGGTTCCCCCGTGAGATGTCTTGGATCGCTTGTTATCTTTTACTGCAGAGTTCCTCGACGTTCGATGCCCAACAACTGAAAAAGTCGCAAACCCATTGTTCCTTCGAATACAATTTATACTGGCAATACTCACTGCTTTATAGCTCCATATAAACACACTCTCGGTGCTGATTGTTCTTTTATCTTTACTTTGCGAAGTTAGTCAGCGGACTGGTGTCTTCATACATTGGTTGGCTACCAGAGAATTAAAATGCACATTCATGAAAATTAAAACACGACGGTAGAATATTCTTTGTATTCTCTGGCCAGACTAAGCCAACGTTCAAGCGACCTCATTTTCAACGGCTTCTTAGATTTCTACAGCCGTCACTATACTTTCTGGTACTTGCTAATTGCGTTTATTATCTATACGTGTTGGGTAATGCAAAAAATTTACTTTGAAAATCTCGTTCTGAGAGTCATTGCATAGCTTTCCACGATAGGGCCAAGATTTACCAAAAAAGAGCCTGTGCTACGCCTGCGAGAGGTTGATTGCACGTCAATAATAAGGCTCGGTCGTGCGCCAATCACGGGAACAGCTCCTGACTTTGCGCATGTTGTGTTCTCTCTCCGCGTGCGAAAGGCGGTTAGGGGAAGATATTGGTGGCGACTGCCTTTCTTCCCGGGAAGTTTCTTCGGCCTTTTGTCACTTCGAGAAAGCCATCTGCGGCCACTCAAGGGAAAGAGCACAAATCCGTTTTTTTTTCTTTTGAAAGGTGCTGGTTATATCCTTACTTGTTTCGCAACTCGTTGTTTCCACATCGGCAGTCGCTCCGCCGCAGGGTCTTTTGTTACAATTATTGCACCGACATCAAAAGGCTTCAAAGAACGGCTATCTAGGGTCGGGAAATATAGAAAAAAATTTCAAAGAAAAATAATGCAAGTCACAAAACACGCACTGAAATAAACAAGAATGAAGTGAGTGACCACGCAACGAGTGCAGAAGACACTTCCATCTTCCCCACGCTTCCCGGACTCCAGATGGAAGAGGACAGTTCGGAGCGATGAGTATCTTTGCTTGACGTCATTGGAAACAAGAGCCACAAACTTTGGCGGAGTTTCCAAAGTTGACGTGGCAGTGTCTTTTGTCTGCCTTCGGACACAATGCGAGGGAAGGAACCTGCTCTCCAATCGAGACATCTGAGGTTTTCTCTTGGTTGGAGCATTCTGGGCTATATAAGTGGCCACCTACTCTGGCACCAGCGTCAGGGGTCTCATGGAATTGTTGTTGTGGTGTCAGCACGGTGAGCCTTAACGATAATAGTTATTTACAAATTAAATCCTATACGGCTGGATTTAATTTGTAGCGTTATAGTGAGCGCAATCGTTTTTTTTGTAAACGGTATTAAAGCTATAAGAACGATATGTAAGTACTCGCTGTTTACGTTCCAGCTCATATGGATGAGTCGCCTGGCTAAACGCGATAGGTTCTTTCGGTTCTGAGGAATCTAGCTAAAGCTCCGTATGATTATGTCACCTGAATAGATAAATAGACTGCCGTATCAAACAAGAAAAAACGGACTGGTGAAAGGGAATACAATATACCAGCTTGGTGCTTCTGTGATAAAAGTCATGGAAGCGCAACACAGACGTGCGTAGTTTGGATAATATATTTGCACTGAGTGTTTTAATTTGTAACTGGTGAAGTGTGCAATTTGGTGTTAATGGCCGTTGCAAGTTTTACAGCGAAGCTGTATATGACTCGTAAATCGGATTTCTGGAATACGTTCACGTTAGCGTCTTCACGGAAAAAAAAACTGCGATTGAAGCGAAAAATGCAAGTCACGCATACGACATACAGCACTTTTGTTTCAATAATTAACAATCATAAAACAAGCGCCCGAACTACATTATGAATGATAAGGCACTCCTGATAGCAATGCGAAGCACGTAGCATTCACCGCGTACGTTTCTGGGTAAATACTGTTGCCCAAGCAGCCGCGGCGACAGCAGCTTGCGACGTGGGGACCGACGTCACTAGCTTTTTTTGTATAAAATATTTTGGTACAGTACATTTACTTTTCTTGCGTGAATCATTTGGTATAGACCCCTTTGCTCTTTACGAACATGAGCTGCCTCCTGTGTCCCAATCAATTTCCGGTGGCTCCGTCTTTGCAAGCCTGTCGAGCCTGGTTAGGTCACCCGTGTTGAAAAGCATAAATGCAACACGTACATCAAAGTTGGAGATTTAACAAGGGCCCTCGGCTGGACAATCTAACGGCTTGTAGGCATGTTGGTTTACAAGAATATTTGTAAACGTTTTAACCGATCTCGCGCTTCTTCCGTTCTTTTGGAGTTCACCTGGAGAATCGGTGGTTAAACGTTTCATCGATAATTCAAGCAGCGGTGTTAGGCTGGGCTTTGTTCATTCTTTTTACTAACCGCAAGTTCTCTGGGACGTCAAAGACTGGAACACCGCCTGGTGGTGTTTGTCATAAAGAAGGTCTATAGTGTAGTGGGAAATCGTTGCAGGTGATACTACAGCTTCGCTAGCCATCCCTTCACGGCGTGGATTGGAGCCCCGACTTTTTAGACTACCATGAAAACCAAAAGTGGAGCTCAGTTAATTCACAATCCATGTAATGCCTACGCAGCGCGTTGATTTCAACTTTCTCTTCAACATTATGTCGGATTTAATATATTTAACGTTATAGATATTTACGAGTGTCAAGAACTGACAAATGTGCCAAACGTTTTTTCAACCAGAACTCGATATTTACGATGATTTTTGAACGGTGGACAAATAAGATTTTGTTGTTCTCTTCCCCAAAGTTCAAAGAAATTACACTTAAATGTTTCTCGTGTTTCTAGGCGCAAAGTTATAATTTCGGCACTCATCTCACACACCCTGAAAATGTTTCCTAATGTTTTCCCACGCAGACACTCACTTGAGAAAAACCCAACGCTCACGCACTTTGTCACAGTCAAAACAGTAAAACATTTTAACTAATATTTGAGAAGTAACGTCAAAGCACCGTGGTTATTTATTGCCGGTAACGGTAAGGTTAACGCACCAGCTAGGTGACTGGTGCGCGGTCGCGCACCAGTCACCTAGCTGTGTTTGGAGATTTGTGTTTGTTCTTTGTCCATCTTGTTCCCTTTCTCCAGGGATTATTTTCGTCATTCTTGTCCAGCTCGCTTGCACCTTTGCATTTAATTGCATTATAATAACAAGGTTAACGCGTTCTTTTTATTTACTTGGAAAGACTAACCTATTTTGTTACATTTGTCGGTAACGTCTAAAACACTGGACTGCAGGTATTTGTTCAAAAGAAACCTTTGAATGGTGACTTGCGAAGTTTTTCTATTCATAAGTAGTGACTGATAGTCTGCTTGCGGTACCAAAAAAAGGCGCGGGGACGTTTTCTAAAGATCTAGCCTTTATGTCATTCTCACCTCGGTGGCGAATATGTCTTTCTACTTGACTCCGAATGACTTCCAAGCAAGGCACAAAACGCAATTTATGTCGTTTATTGAGGGTCTCCCTTGGCTCCAATCACTACGCTCTACAGTTTTTCTTCTTCTGAATGCATGCTGTATGAAACGTAAGAGCTGTATAGCACCACTGAAAATTAAGACTTAGGTCACACATGGCTCGATATCGATCAAAAGTAGCAAGTTGTCTATGAAATTGTCGTATTAATTATAAATACAATTATACTGCTAAGTACTTCTCGCGCCTGCACATGTGTACAGGTACCACTTTCATGTCGGAATAATTACTAAGTCTTAAACTCAGCATCTTCTGATAAAAACAACATAAAACAAAAACTGCCAACAACTCCAATCTAACATTTACGAAACAAAATAAAGCCAACAAACTTTATAAAGAGGAAGGCGACTAAAATGAATGCAAACGACGGCTCCTTATTCTTTTGGTTATACGCTGGTCATCGATCGCGGTTCCCGAAAACATATGAGAAAGTCCTAAGTTGAACTAAGGTAGAGTGCAACGGAGTGTCTTCATTTTTTCTGAAAAATTAGCCGAGTACGGATCGTTACACCGAATAACTTAATTTATTCCAAGACAGCGCAGGTGCATGTGACGCCCGTTCGCGTTTTCTTAGTTATTAGATAACCTCCTCCAGTTACAAATTACCGTCGTTATAGGATCCCAGGAGCAGTTTGCACCTACCGTTCGTTAGCTCTATCTTTCAATTCTTTTTTTTTTTGCCGGCCGGAAGCAGGGCAGATGCATAGTAAAGGCACTTGAATCACGGGCGACCTATTTTGCGGTAGCCTACAGTAAAGAGGAAGCAGCAGGGACACTGGATGGCAGTCCTTACGTATTTTATTTTTGTAGTTTCACTCAATGTCTATTGATACGTAAATAGTTTTCATACATGATTACTATCGGTGCGCCAGCCAATGACAAGAGTTGCTTCGATCCTACGATTCATACATCCAGTTAAAAAAGAAAGAAATAACCACAGCTGTAGTCACGAATAGTTTAAGGGGCGTTGTTTATTGCATTCAGGGTTCTTGTTTTCTATTTTGTTATTTGACGTTTATTTTGTTATTATTCGTTATTAGGAGTTTTTCGGCGTTATTCGGCAGCCTCCAGCTCGCCCTGCGTTTCTTCATCTGTCAAAGCGCCTACAAAAGAACATGGATGTTACGTCATTTCTACGGCCTCTTCTCAACTCACATGTGCAGAAATTGCAAGGCATTTCGCTACAAAAAGTTTTAAAGTTACATTAATTAAATTATAGGTGTAATTACAAAAGAAGTTAACGAAATACCAAGGCTAAAAAAATTATTGATGAGTTCACTCATCCTAAAATGACGGCATAAATATGTCTGTTAATTTAAAGGTAGTTCTTTATGTATAGGATGATTACAGCACCCTGTTTATTCTATTTGTAAAATACACTTATCTCGACAATTCTTATAAGCTCGGTGATAAAAGATGCGCAGTGTGTGCATTTACGTGCGTCATGATCACTTGAGTTTACTTACGGGAATAATTTTCTAGTTTCGGACGCGTTGCACAAATCGCGTCGCGTCGCTTCACCTGTCGCGGGAGGTGTTGCGTGCTACGGACGGTGACGTGAGCTATATCACGTGATGCCCCATCGCGAGAAATGGATGTATATCGCGCCCCTGCGCCATAGAGTGGCTGAGGCTCGAAAGCATTATGATATACGCCGGAGTGCGCTAGCCGTTGGTGCGTTGGAATCTGCCCGTTAAGGTCATCGTATCACCTAGGAAGCTACACTTCATTATTCGGGAGGCATAACCAAGGTCGCCTGCTACCGGAGGCTTCCGTGAGCCATGCACAGTTCAGCAGCTCCTGTTCACCTGATGCGATTGGCACCGAACAAAGACGCCGGGGTACTGATTTCCCTATCCAGAGTATGGTTCCCGCTGGGACCATATGAAAATTTTGCTCACTGCAACAAATTATGTAATATTCTTAATAAGTATAGATTAGTATGTTTTTTTGGAAGCTCTGTAGGTTTATGCGTTGCCTGTTTTTGGGTTCTGTATGCTTTTGTTGCCATGGAATTCGGGCAAAGAGCTTTTCGACACGCTCGAACGTAACACGTTTCGCATGACATTCGCAAATTGTAAAATGTTTTACCTTTAGTGGATGCGAATATTTTTATTGTCTGTGGAGCCGAATTCCAGCCTTTAGAATTTGCGCTAAATTGAACGGTCGCGAATATGAATACAATGCCCAATTCTCGAAAATCAGGGCCGCGAAAAAGAGTTTTACAGTATGTTAAAATTAAAATCTAAGAGCATGCATGTTACCCCCGCTATTGCAACGAGAGTAACTGAATTTGTGGCAGGGTTTTTTGTTACCATGTTTATTTTAGAAGGAAAAATTGAAAAGTCGGCTATGTTTCCTCGCGCATTTTGCATAACGCAATAAATTCATTATCACCGTATTAATAAAAACGAGGATTAAATGGCAATGTCATTTTAGAAAGAAAACATAATATCACTCATAGAAGGCGATACTAAGTAATTTATGAAAGCTGTGTGGGACTCTGACTACATTGCTGTTCTGGAATTTAGATAACTTACACCATTTATCTTTATTTACCTAGCTCACAGTGTCAAATGTCCATTCATTCATTTTCCCTTTAATTTCATTCATTCAATTTCGTATAAATACCAAATAAGAATGGCGCTAGTCTCACAGCTATGTTGCCGCTTTCATATAGTCGCTGATTTGATAGTCGTATCTTAACTGTTCCAATTCTGTTTAGTTGTATTCGATGCACTAGACTCTCCGTCATTCGCTGACCACCTGTCTCTGGATAGCTCTCTAAATGACCCACCATTTCCTCGCGCTTGGCCCAGGCGTGGCTCTCTTTACACATTATGACTACACAAATGCCACATCAGGAATGTATGATATCCCAACTAATGGCTTTTAAGATTATATCAGCAGTTTTCGTGGCAGGATTTTCCTTCCAGGATAATCGAACCTCACACGCGACTTCTATTGCTTTCCAGGACAAGTTGCCTTGAGACATGTCCCCCCCTCTTTTATGCTTTTGCTATCCTCACGAATAGCATTGATAATGAGGCTATAATGCCTAGAGAAGTTGTGATGTGAAGCTTGGTATTCTAAAAAAATACATAATTTTAATTACGTTCAGAGCGACGAATACATATAGCACCAGCATAGGCGGCAGAATTGTTTTCTGAATAAAATCGTCGCCGCCTATGGATTTCTGTTCATCTTTATGAAGTAACTTGGTGAGTCAACATCGTCTTTATTCTTCATGCCCAGACATTTTAAGACATTTTTAAACGAAGTTGAAGATGATTGTGTATTTTTATAGCAAGTGCGGGTGGAGCCGGTACACCATTAGCGAATTTCGCGGTACGCTCAGTGGTTCCTAAACAAGTGCCGGCAGTAGCCTCTACAGAACTAGTGGTAGCAGACTGCGGAGACGACCCCAAGGTCGACAGAGTATACGCAGGCGAATGGGTGTGTCCAGGAGAGCCACACGTACTGCACGGTATTTGCGAGCGGGTCTACGTTCCCTCTCTATTTCGCCCTCTCCTCAGTGTCACGTGATGGATGCAGCGGGAGCAAAAAAAGAAAGCGTGCTACATGATTTAGTGATTCGTTCCAAGCTTTGCCCGCCGACTTTGGCATGTTTTAAAAAGGTCCAGCCCGAATATTTTCTTCACTCCACTGTGAAGCACCAAAATCCAAAGCCGCAAGATAAAATGTAATAAAAGACACTGATAATGCATAAACGATGTTTTTGTTTTTTACGATCAGACAATGCGCTTACATTCACTTTGGTGACTAATATGGTGCGCCATTATAGGGGCTGAATATTGAATGTTAGCAACCCTGACGGCCGTCTCAATCTGCAATACATATTTCAATAGATGGGATGCATGCAGAGTGCATCCTTGTTTTATTTAAGCTAGCCTGGGAAGAAAAGCAAACACTTACGAGTAACAAATATAAACAATATTGGGCTTGGTGGTTTGGGTCTTCTGTAACTTTCAAAAGTAAGAAAAAAAAAGAGCTACGTTTTGGAATTTGGCAGGGCTTTTTTCTGTCCAGTGAAAATTTTCATTTTGTTTTACTTCAACGGTTTAAAAACGCAATATGAAAAATTGTAAACAAAAATGTTACGACGGGAAAAATATATATTAAATATATTTATATTGCTGAATTGTTTGGCACAGTGCTGGCAATACTCTGGATAAAATAAATGACTATCTTCGAGCCATGTTCACGCCAATTATAGAATTCTTTTTGCCGGTGATTTTAATTTGCGTAATATTGATTGGGAGAACACGTGGCCACAGTGTCATTTTTCGAGAGCATTATTGGAGCTAACCTTTCGTCTCGATCTCAACCAAATTGTGCGGACTCCCACGAGGTTATCCAAAAAAGAGACTCAATACTCGATGTAATTTTTCTTACGCAGAACTTTGATGAAAGTGTATAGAGCGTTGAGGTGGTGGAATAAATTTCAGATCTCGAAATGGTACTGCTCTTGTGTCTCCAGCTTTCTCTATTGTCGATACACTAGCGTTCGCGTTTAGCGACTTTCTCGATACTTACAACACGCGTGAGTGCGATGTGAACATTTTCTGGAATTTTTCCAAAAACTTCGTTAGAGCTGCATTACCGAATTTGTATAAAAAAGTGTAGATCACGAATAAAACAAATAGTGCATTAACAAAGGAATTATTCAAATGCGCCGAAGTCTCTGTAGGTATCTTAACCGATAAGAAGGTCAGAACCTTATTGTTCAATTGAACTATGACCTTAAGAAAAAATCAAACAAGCAAAGCATCGATTCTGCAATGTGACAATGTCTTTTTTCTGAAGTCTTCTCCTTAGAAGTTTTGGCGCGTCATGTCCCCATCGAAACCAAAATTAAATTAATTGAAAATTCACAATGAGATTGTAGACGATCACTACTATATATCTGACACTTCCAATTAATATTTTACGCCAGTTTTTAGCTTGGACGAAGGACGCTTCCCGGTTTCGGGAAGCGTCCTTGAATAGTGACAATCCTTGAATAGTGGCAATAAAAAGGTGGTTGGGCTGGATAATATTTCCAGCGCTTTTTTAAAAAGATATGCGGAATGGACTGCTAGGTACTTGCTTTAGTATCCAGGAAGTCGCTAGAGACCTCCATTGCCCCTTCAAAGTAAAAAATATCAAAGGTAATTCCAATCTTAAAATCAGGTAATTCAATGGAAGGTTTCCTATTATAAACCAATTCTTCTGCTTAGTATATGCAGTAAAAGTTTGGAACATGTAGTGTTTAAACACGTATTATAACTTGAGCAGAATATTCTTTATTATATCACAACACGGTTTCGCAAGAGTTTCTACCGTCATCAGAACTTACGGATACAGTGCATGAGTTTACATGTGTAATTAATGCACGAGGACAAGCTCTCGTAGTATACTTGAATTTCTTTAAAAGCGTTCGACCGCTTTTCACCTCTGTAGTTCCTGATTAAGTTGGCAGTTGTTTTTACTAATGGTAAAATTTTGGGGTGGCTAGAGATTTATTTGTTTTTGAGACAGCAATTTTTGCACTTTGACACTGCTTTCTCCGATACCAGGTTCGTGACATCCGACGTCCCACATGGATCAGTTCTTGGGCCTATGTTATTTTGTATTACATTGTGCGTGTAACCCCAGTTACGATTAGAATGTTTGCTGACAATTGTGTTATTTGTAAAAAAAAAATCAACACCTACGTAGATTGTGAAATACTGATCTGCTCGCTAGAAAAACTACCTTGATGGTGTACTAAATGGCAAATGCCACTAGATTTATCGAAACACGTTTGAATGTAAATTATCCGTTCGAAGAATCCTTTGCTTTTCCATTATTTTATTGGTGATTGTAGTTTAGATGGAGTATGCTCATACAAGCACCTTGGGTTGACTATCACATCTGACTTGAGGGTGAATTCACATATACAAGGTAGCGTAGTCCGCAAAGCAATGAGTAAGTTGGGCTTCCTGCGAAGGTATATGAAACTTGGCTCCTGGGAGACAAAGTTTTTATTGTACAAAAACTCTGGTTCGACCAATGTTAGAATACGGAAGCATAATCTGGGACCCGCACAGATCAAGTTGCGTTTCAGAACTCGAAAAAGTGCAATAAACTAGCGGTGCGTTTTGTGATTAACATGTACTCTTCGTATATATCTCCTTGAAACTGTGTGTAGTGGTTGACCTCGGAAGTTTTCAAGAAAGAAGGAGAATAAATCGTTTTATATTTCTCTTTCTCATGGTTAATGACGAGTTTGAAATAAATAAAGAGAATTACATTACTTTTTTTGCCCCAGGACGACTAGGTATTTGCACAGCAGAACAATAAAATCTTATAGCTATACAAAACGACGGCTTTAAATATTATTTTCACGCACAATTACAGATTCCAACAGTCTACCAGCTGATGCTGTCAGTGCTACAAATATTTTAGAGGTTTTCTTCCAAATTGCCAGAGTAAGCGCAGTCTGCAAGATATATTTTTAATTCACTCCTGTAACTACGTCAATAGATGTTAACAGTATTAATTAAAAAAGCAAAGAGAGAAAGGCAATGGACCTTAATAAACAATTTAAGAAATGTAGTTTTCTTAGGCAAAACCAGCTTTAGGGCATCTGTTTGAAGTAAAGCCAACAATACCCGGTGCCTTAATATGTTGATCAATTGTTAAAATACTTGCTCGTGCCACTTTATACAATCAAGTGAAGAAAGAAGATCAAGAGAGCGGCATCTATTAGAATACCTATTTTATAAATGAAGAAAATTCGCGGGTAATGTTGTTTTAGAAGTCTTGAAGAGCTTCGGCTCTAGAGTGTTATATTGATAAACTAATTATTATTTTTCCTTGTTCTTGTCTCTGGTGGTTCTAAAGTCACATTGAAGTATAATCAAACTAAAATCAGAAACTCTATCATCAGATATAAAATGATAGTGACGTAAAACTGGTCTGAAAGGAAGTGGACGAGTGTGACGTTTAAGAAGACCCATACGATTTAATAAACTTGTTTCAATATCTCCTATATGTTGAATTAGGCATTTATTAAATTTATAAAAATAAAAGGCGTTTCCTTTATTACAACTCAACGCGTCGTTTGTTTCCAAATTTAGTAGTTTGCTGTATTCGAATATTGTACTTAAATTTGGTATTTCCGCGCCTGAATAATCATATGAAACCCAACGCCGAGGTTTTGATCCGTGGTCAGTCTCTCGGACGCTACCGTTAAAATTTGCGATACACAATTTTGCCGGGCTGCCGAACGGCATTCGTTCACCATACGGAGTACGTATTTTGAACACGAAGCACGACACTCCGCGTGCCAGTTCCATTACGGCCTTTGAATGAAACGCTGCCTATAAGTAAGAACACGCAACAAACATAATCAAAACGAACTCTATCCATTGCATTTTCTTCGCGACACTAACTGATCACATACGCACGCTACCCGCCACGCCATTTTGCTATTACTGAAGGGCCCGGAAAGCCGAAGCGATGACTCGTGGAAGGGTACAACAAATACACAACAAGACTTCAAATGACTTTTTGTTCCCCATTCTCTGACGTGAGTGGTGTGCAAAGTGAACGTTTCTCAGCAGTCTATTTGGGCAGTCCTCTGCTATAGGAGCCTTACTCTCGCTGCAGTTTTTTTCGAGTGTTCTGTTCGCTCGTCATCGATTCGACCAGTGTACAAATTGAGGCGATCTATTCCAGGACCTATCCTAGGTTTTGGTGATGGGTTTATTTTGGCGCTTGCACGAAATGAGAATTTGGAGTTTACTCCCGACATCAAAGGGTTTCGTGACTCGTTTTTTAAACAAGAGCTATTGATCGGGAGCTAGATTTTTCCTGGTGAAGACTTAGGTTCTCTAGCTATTTGGCGTTTACTAATTATTTGCACGTGGTGTGTTAAGGTATGTAGCTTATACTACGCTTGAGATTAGAGGTTATGCATGTGCGTGCACTGAAATTATTAAAGGAAAATTCACCGGCAAGAGAATTCTGTCGATGCAAAGTGAGGAAACGTCATTACACTATGTGTCACCGGATATCTGTGAAACTTGATAATGCCCTTTCGAACGCCAATTCTTTTATCTTAATTCGTCATATTATGAATATTACCTTAGCTCCCGCATAAGGCATTAAGGTAAAGCGTTAAGGCTATATATACTGCATCTATATGCCAGCATAAACGTGTTTTTGTTAGATAGTCATCCGAGGACTTGCAAAGTTTAATAATTTTAGTCTCCTTTTACTTGTGCTCCTTCCTTTATTGAGACAACAAAATTCACAAACAGGTGACTTCCAACTGCGCGAGCATAATGCAACAAAACCTCCTACTGTTCCTTTGTTATTTGTAAAACCCCACAGTCGATATTTCTGAGTGCATTGCATTTTTTGGTATGTACCTAGTCTCCGGGATATTTTATTTATATCATGAACAAACTCAGAAAAACTCGCAGTGCCTTTTTAGAGAATTTTTAAATCGCGTACCGAAATCTCTGCGTACACAAAGGACAGCGTCGTCACCAGCGCGCATGCGCCAAACGCTAACCGTGTCTCACGCTCTGTGGGTGCTATTTTTGCATACGCTATTTCTCGGCAATTCTTTGCGTACGCCAAGCATTCTTGCGTTCGTCCAAAGAGTATTCGTGATGCGCGAAGAGTTGAATAATGCCAAGACGAGCACAGTTGGAATATCGCAGCTCACAGGAGCACGACCGCATGGGCGCCCGTCGGGAGCGCGACGTTGGCGGAATCGTCGAGGCTGCGATTTTTAACACACGACATGACTGCACCCCTAGGGGAGGTGCAAGTCAGAAAGTCTTCAGCAAACCCAGCAAGGTGGTCAACGACCGCCGCAAACATGCTGCTTGCCACGCGAGAACGCATATTCGCGAAGGTCAGTACACGGGATCTCTCTGGCTGAAGCGGCGCGAGCGGACAACCATTCGACCGCTCGCGTGGCGTTCTGTTATTTAAACCAATCGAAGATATTACTCCGGAACAAAAGCTTTTATTTCTTTTTTTTCAACGTTGCAGCATTTCGTGTGTAAAATAAAAATGGTTACTGTATCTTGGCGACGTTGCAAGCGCAAGGTGTTTGGGTTTTGCGTCGAGGTGGAGAAACGCTACTCTAAAAATCTCTTGGAAAAACGTTTGTTAACGCAAGCACTAAATTTAGCGCTAATGTACGCTAATATTGCGTGTGTTATTCTAAAACTCTCTTTGATGGGCTTCGTCTCCCTGGTAATTGGATGATAGTACTTAACCATGTGTCTTAAAGTATGCGCTAATATATCTCCTACCGCCTTCCCTAGCTTTCCCTAATCGCACTACAGAGCGTTCGCTGTTTTAATTTTTGTTCCTATTATTGGCTCGTCTTATTATTAGTTTTATAAAACAAATGATGAAACAACACTAGACAGGCTCTGGGGCGTTCCGGTTAATTTGGCCTTGCTCTTGTTTCACAGCAGTCCCTGTGTTAGGATCACGATCTCTAACTGTCTGTGACTCTCCTGAGTTTTATTAACGTGTTTATACTCTTTGTTCGAGTGTTTCAAAACCAGTTGGACGACGTCTTTTGTGTGAAGGTTCTTATAGTGCTTATATACCTTGTAAAATGTGTATATTATTAATGAGTTTAAAAACAAATTCAATTTAATATGAACTTTCGCGCACACTTTGGTACTTTAAATTCCCGCCTGGTCTTAAAATCGGGGCCTGGCATCGATTAAAATGTTTACGCCAGTTTATCGCTACTCTTTAATCGATTAATTAATAAATTGATTTGTTCAGTGAAACCATAGGCGTAATATCTCAGAAAGTGTCCACACTCCACACTTCTAATTTGACATTTTTTATAAAATATTTGTCAGCATAAATTTAGCCTTACAATCGCTCTGGCTGAGAGTCATATGCTCAAAAGATGTACCGTTTTTGACAACAGTGCTGCCTCCTAAAGCAAAAAGACGAGCTCACACTAATAAAACAAATTTTCTTTCACCGCGAATTTTCCCAACCCCTATCCAACGTATTAATCGGTTAAAATAATTTATCGCGATAAAAGCACTAATTGATTCATTGAAAAGTTAATCGAATAATTGCCCAGGCGTACAAAATAGAGCTCGCTAACTTTTAAAAAAGGCATAATAGAATGAAAATTTTACATTGGCTCAACAACGCTTACCCGAATGAGTTAACAAAAAGTGAGACCATTTTTTAATCTTTATATCGTACTCTAGTACCAGTGTTTCAATAGTCTGATTCTTTTATTACTGTGGTTTCTAATCATAATTATAATTTTCAGTTTTTGTACCGGCAGTTTTACTCACTTCGTATTTAATGTATCGGCGAATTGGAGTTTTCCGCTAAAGTCAGGAAATTAATTTTTGCGATGTATATTGGAACAAATAAATGCACAAAACAAGGAGGCAGCAAAAAGCTCACAACTTGCCCACGTCGCAATTGGATTTTTTTCCAACCCTGGAGTTTATTGCATAGATACACAAAAGAAAAGCGCGATGGGCTCGTGTCTAGTTTAATCGTTTGAGTGCACGAAAATCAGCGCTTTCATCAAATTTCGGTTTTACTGAAGTGCCGTGTCGGAATACCAATCCTCAAACAATCGAAATATCGGAAGTATAATAGATCAACCTACTTCTATGGTACTGGGAATTAACCTTTCTATTAAAGGGATATTATGCTTCGGTAAATAAAGCACAAGGAAACGTCACGATTGTGCAAATTCTTGTTTTGTTCTCTATGAAACGATGTCCCGTCAAATTAGCACGAAACGTCGTGTCCATTAGTTGAAGAAAAATTTGGAGAGAAATTTGAGATTCAATTCCTGGTGAGCTCCTCAGGGAAATAAAGCAAAGAGTTTTAGTTTTTATTTAGGAGACATGCAGCGCAGTTTGTGATTAGCGTAATTAAAGGCCCTAGCGGAATGTGTACAGATTCCGCTAGGGCCTTTTGGATTTCCTTGGTGCTCTGATTCGGGTGTATACCTTGGGTGTAATTACTCCCCCAAGCGTGTAATTACTCCCTTTTTGGTTTCCTGAACTGGGGTTTCCTAAAGTGGGAGTAATTAGTCCAACTTTAGGAAGCCCGCGGCTCAGAATAAATTTTGAAGCACTTAAAAGAAAGAAAGAAATATTTTATATTTTTAATTCACGTTTCTCGCCTTCAGATTACAGAGGTTAATTTTTGGGCGCATTCTAAAATCATAAGAATGGCAATATTGAACTGGTGCATACCTACTATCACGGTGCAGAGTGTTGCGCGCCAAAAGTTTAATGCATTTTTACTTCCCTGGGTTGATTTTTCAAGCAGGGATTGCTGTCATGCGAGCTATATCAAGACGAACATTCTAAAGTTAAGAGCTGTTAACTAACACATGCTGATAACCCGATAAAAATATCGTATCTTAGTACCGACACAAAAATTATTGATCTGACTGTTATACTCTCAGTGGCGTTCACTCTAATTCAGCGGCGAAGAAAATTGTAGTGTGTTCTTTTACCTACCAAAATAATAAATTACGAAACATTAAGGTCTTGGTTTGGTACCTTACTGCCGCTGGTTATTTTTGTTGCTTTGCTTCTACCTTGTTTTACGCTGAGTGCCTCTTTTTGATCCAGTATCCTTTAAAATCTAGTTGTATTCCTTATGGCATAAGTTTATGCCTGTCATAAGGTATACAGGGTTTTCTATTGGTTCATTCATTTCTGTCAACTAAAATTATTGACACATCAGATTTTGCATAACTAACCCATGATGCTCAACAAGAAGATCCGTTTATGTTCTTCACAGTAAAGCATAAAAAACAAAATAGCGACCAATAGAGGCAAATAGCATAGCATCCAACAAATCTTGCTTGTGAGACAGTTAAATCATTTGATGAAGTCTAGTATTGTCGCCTTTATGATATTTTTCTTATGAGTGAATGGCTACTTTCACTGCCGAGTTTAATTTATATTTCTTTAAGGTTCGGCAGTCTCTATTAGATATACTTTTGTTTGATAAAATACTTAGGCCCGAGTTACTGAAAATGGCAGAAGAGGAAATGTAACTGCGTGGATAGAGACCCCGACCACGACGACATAGATGATCCAATAGAAGACCAACAAAAAAAAATATCAGAGAAAAATAAGATTGGTTTGCTAAAGTTTAAGATATTTTAACTGAAAAGAAACCGAAGGAAACACACTCGAATTCTTGATCACTCATGAATTACAAACAAACAAATATTTCTTCTATACGACAAAAAAAATGAAGAAAGACTATCTAGACAGACAGCGCAATTTCAGACTGCATTGTTGTTGTTTGTCCCTTCCTTTTCGTCTGCATCTTTGCAGCATAGCTTTTGACAGCTCACATAACTTTGAAATATTGCAGACAAATGTTGCAAAACATAACTAAAACGGTGCGGCTTTAATTCTTGAGAATTCTTCCTGCTTCTAGAATGCAAACAACTTCTCACGCATAGCTGCTGATGTACAAATCAGTCGAAGACCATCTACACCGTACTCACTCAACGTGCTATGATTTAATAGCAAAAAAAAAAACGTTGGCCGTACTGTAGCTATTACATTTTTACTTTTTAACCTATAGTTCATGAAAAAGATTTGATGGGCTTCGAGATGAAAGCAACGAACTCAAAAAAGAAACTCGTAGCTCGATGGCTTTTTTTCTTGTGTAAATAGCGACGAATGTGCAGCTCGAATAAATTTCCCACGGGCGGATTTGCGTGCGTGTACAGGAACTATTCGAAAAGCTTCCGACAATGCGGAGACGCAGCTGCATAACGGGGTGCATCGTTTGCATTTTGGAAATCAAGCAGTCTCGTTGCCGCAAGTGTTCAGTGTTCTAGCTCTCTGCTGTGCGTGTTTTGAATGAAGTGCCGGCGTTTGATGAGGTTTTGTTTTTCTCCGCTTGGATATAAGCCTATTCTGATCCTCCACGTTGCCGTCAACTTAGACTAGAACTGACAAGTCGAGTATTTTGTTTTTTTACATTCTGACAAAAGGTGACGTGCAGACAGACCAGAATTGATTCCTATATATTGCCACGCGCGTCACCGAGCGGGCGCCTGCTTGGTCTAATGGTTATCGTGCTTGACTTTTGCACGAAGGACCCAGGTTCAATTCCCGAGATCGGAAGCTTTTTTTTTCAATTTAGAGTTTTTGGAAGTTTGATAACCTTGTCATCTGGTCGAGTTACGAACGTTCTACGCGCCGAACGTTCAACGCCGAATGTTCCAGAAGCCCACACGCGTACATAAAGGGATCCGCGTGGAGAGCCGAAGTCAGTTTCGCTAGTGATCTCGATCCTGCTGTTACGCCGCCATCGACGCCTGCGATTCTAGCCCTTTTCGGTTTTGTTGGGTATACAAGTTCGCCCAAACAAACGTTTAGTCTGGCTCAATTCCTGTCGCCTGATAACATGTCATTCGTGGAATTTTGGTGGAGGTGCTAGGTATTGCATTCCATGCCCGTGAAGTGTACCCCTCCAAAGACACCCTGTCGAAGTGAGGTGCTCAAGCCCGGAAGGCGACCCTTCGCAGAAGACGCCGAAGCCGGAACAAGCCACCGTTCTCAAGGGCGACCCCGGGGATCCCGTCTTCTGCTACAGAAGCTAAAGTAGAAAACGGTGACGATGACCACTCCGCCCGACGTTGTCCTACCCTTCATTGCCCGCACGCCCACATCCTTCCACGGGGAGCCCTATAAAGACGTCAAGGACTGGCTACAGCAGTACGAGCGAGTGACCCAGCACAAACGATGGACAGGTGAACAGCCCCTGTGGATTCTTTACGTCGCGCTCGAAGGAACGGCTGACACTGTTTCGAGAATCGCGCCAATTCCTTGACCTCAGGAACCGCCTGGAAGGATGCGCTGAGATGGACATATACCAACCAACATCTACGGGAGAGAACTGAGGACCTCCGTCGAATAGGGACCCGGGGCGCAAACGAGATTATCACCAGTTTCGTGGAGAGTATTTTGCGCCTAATCGCTCGCACCAACCCTCAAGCCATCGACGAAAAGAAGCTGGGGATCCTGATGTGGGGTGTAAAGGATGACATCTTCGGCGGTCTTGTTCGCAACCCCTTTCCCCCGCCCCCCCCCCCCAATCCAATGTCGAAGATATCATCACGGTGACCACGAATATGGAACATGCCCTCCTCGCAAGAGCCAGCCACTACCATCGGCACTCGAGCGTCGCTGCTTCGTCGGCATAGGGCCATGACATCAGCACTAGCATCACTGACATCAGCCAAACAATCCGTGAAGTCGTCCGGGAAGAGCTCCTCAAGATGCAACCCGGTGGGGATCGCCCGTCCTCACTATTGCTCGCCAAACTCGTCTGATGTGAGTTTAACCGAGCCTTCCAATATAAGTTCCCATCAACACTACGACGCCGAAGGAACCCATTTTGAAGTACTCCACCATGGACCGACGACCACCGCAAGCTAACCGTGAAGTCATGGCGCCACCCCGACGAGACACTCCGATGCCGTAGCATCCTCGACGCCAGGAAGGACAAGTACGGTACGTTCTCCCGAAGCGAACCTCGCCGAAGAAGATCGACGTGTGGAGGGCGGCCAATCGACGCCCGTTGTCACGTGACGTCTATTTTTTCGCTAAATGAAGCACAGAAACTGAATTTATTCATAGGAGACGTGACACAAAGTCATGTGAAGTCATTTTCCCTGCTAAGTTTACGGGGAATCGAATCGGTGCAGAGGTCACGTGACATCAATTTTCCCAATAGACCGACACGCGGAGCGACTCTGTTTACCAACATGGCCAGAAGGCCGCGCATGAGCAGGAGCTATATGGGCAAGAGCAGCCCGGCTCTCCGTGTTTCCGCCATTGCGTTCAATGGCGTGCACTTGTTGTTGACGTTGTAGGGACGCTTGTATCTTCATTTGTGCGTCGTATTTCCTGACAACGTATGTCGTATGCTATGCCCGACTATTTGAGCTCGCTGCCCGACCCTGAACGGCAGCGGTATCGAAACAAACTGTGCGTGGACGGCGTTGCCTTCGACGATCCGTACGCCGTAAACAAGGCCTGCTGACTTCCGACGTGAAGTTGCTGCCACCGAAGTTGACGGCTCACGTCGTCGTTTATTTAGTTTTTTCGCCAAGCCAGTTCACGGCCGACACGGTGCAGACGTATACAAGTCTCCCGAGGCCTACGATTACTTCGAGTCGGTTTCCGCACTGCCGGCGGGATCAGCAGATTGTGGGTCTGCGGAAGTGTGTGTATTCATTAATTGATTAAATACACACAGCGTCTTCAAGTCAAGGTATGATATTTTTCCTACCCTCATGACCACAAGGCATGACAAGCACTAACGCTTTGTCCGTTCTGCGGTCTTGGCGGTAACACGTTACAAGTAACGTCCTTGCCGGTAACGCGTTACTTTTTTCAGTAACGTAGTAACCTACTCGTTGCGTTTTCGACACAGTAACGGGTAACGTACTTACGTTACTATTTCAAGTAACGTAGTTACGTTACTCGTTACTAGTTCCCAAGTCTTAAAGAAATTACACTTCAATTTTTCCGTGTTTTAGGCGTCAAGCCATGTTTTTCTTTGCGTTTTTTCTCGTGAGTATTTAGGTGAAACCGTAAAAAGAGATAGTAATTATGTTCAGTTTCTGCATGAACATAATGTTTCTTGATATATGACCTGTATCGTCAAAACCGTAAAATGTGTTAAGTCATAATTTAAAAAGTAACGCAGAAGTAACGTGCGTTACTTTTTATCGGTAGCTGTAACGGGTTGCTTATATTTTTAGGCAACCTAGCTCGGTAACGCGTACCTTTTATTTGCAAGTAACGAGTAAAGTATTTCGTTACTTTTTTTCGGTAACGCCTACAACACTGCCGTTCTGTCGCCGATCCTCTTCTGCTGGGTAGCATGGGCGTAGCGAGCCTCCGACGAGCGCTTGGCTGAGGCTTTGTGCGCGAACACCATGGGAACAAAATCCCGGTGGTCTTGATCAGACAACGGTTTCCCTGCACATAAGCAAGCCTCGGGACGGAGATTGAAATGGAAGCCGCACTTGCCTTCAAGAAAGTGTTTTCCGCACAAACGGTCGTTTGCGCGAGGCGACCATTCTTTTCGATCCACGGATATTATCCACCTTTCAGAGTCTGCCGGGAACCTGTGGAAACTCACTCCGCTACTTTTCTTGTACATTTCGGTGCAATTAACGGCAACACAGCTTCGCGGCATGCTGAAATGCTGACGCCCATGCGAAACGTGCGCGCTTTTGCCCACACCCCCGGCTCCGGCGCGATCGCAGCGCCGCCGCAGCTCCGTGACGTCAAGCCCGCGTGTCGGTCTATACATTTAGCGCGGTTACGCTGGCATTGCGTCTGAAGCTGCGCTCTAAAACGTTTCATGTTGAAACATACAGTGCGCGCGTTGCGTTATAGGAGGCTCCCACCGTACCTTCTTCGGAGAGTTCCTGTATAGGCTCCCTGCGGGAGCCAGAGTTGCTCGTCGTTTTTCCACGGGCCGCCGAGCCGCTATTCGCCGAGATCCGGTCACGTGAGAAGCCGGATTAAGTGCCGTGCAGGAAAGTAGACGTTGCACGCGCCCCGGCGTACGCTCTTCTGTTTTTGAGCGCGCCACTCGTATCGAACGCGCGGCGCCGCTATTCGCAGAGTTGAGTCACGTGACGAGCAGACTCCGAATGCCACGGAGGAAAGCCAGCGCTAAAGGGCTCTTTATACTCCGTCGTAACGTCAACGAGCGCACGCGCTCGTTCACGCTCGCTGACGCTGTCTGCGAATGGGGTGTCTATACTCCAACATCAAGTTGCACGCGGCGCCGCGCTGAGCAGCTCGACGCGCGACAGCGTAGTTTACGACGGATTTGGACATGCTCTACGTTCAACGTTGGACGACGGCGTCGCCGACGGAGGCTATCCCAGAAGCCTTCGCACGAATGCCTCATTGGGGAAACCGGTTGGCGGGATCGTCGGGGCCAGTCGGAGTGTGGGGTGAGATGCTAATTTCTGGGATCTGAACCTGTCGTTTTTGCCGTGTGTCGTGTGCTGTTGTCGTGCTCCCGTGTTGGTGTGCATATTTAACGTTCGTGCGCTTCGTGCGCTTGACTGGGGGAGTGTGTGCGTGGACGTGGACCGCTCCGAGGTTGTGTTACCCTCGACCGTCGTTAGGCCTATGGACCTAACGAGCCGGTGGTGGTGGGCCGTCGTGTTGGGGTGCCGGCAAAAGCTGGAAGCTCAATGACGCGCCAAAGGTAGGGTTAATTAGAATTAAGGGTGACCTAATGTGTGCGATATTTATAATCATGTGCTAGTCGCACTCACCGGCAGTCGTTCCCGATCGAAAAAGCGTCGTCGAATGTACGGGAATGGCGGACGCAGTGAAACCTCTGAACTATATAGCCGGCCAGAAATTTCAATTGGGCTGTCTCAGCTTGTAAACGGTCTCAGCTTGTAAAAGATAGTAGCGGTACGCGATGACAATTGGACTGAATCCTGTATTGTTTGTATAGGCTTTGTAAAGTGCGTTACAATTTCGAACGCGTACATTGCGTAATTTAGGCGTCGTCCGCTCTCTTCGGTGTCCGTTCCTTGACTCAGCGTGAAAGTCTACGATGATGATAACACACCGGCTATCTGTCAGAAAGAGGTCTCTGTGGAATATCGAGTGCCTCGATTTTATTGAAGCATTCCGGCGAACCTGCGAAGCAGCTATAGGTTTGACGAACGCGATATCGGACTTTTTTTCGTTTTTGTATTTCTGTTGACATTTGTGTAACATTTAAAAGAAAATAAATGCTGGTTTGCACTCGTTATCACCATAATTTGCTTGTTTTTGAACAGCTAACCGCTACCCCGAAGCGTTGTTCTGAAGCATAACATGATAACACGAGGACGAATCGCACTGACCGATTTCCTCTAGGCTAGGTGGCGCAAGCTACCGCCCATAGATGACCCGTAGAGACAATGCGGTTGCCACGGAGACGCGCGTGCGCAAATGGGGCAGTTCGTCGGGGCGCGCTGGACCAGCGTTGGTCTACGCTGGACTGTAAACACCATAATTCGGGCGCTTCTCGGCGCTGCGTAGTGGCCGACGAACGGCCTGCGCCGTCGCGCGTTGCGTTCGTTGACGTTGGAGTATAAAAAGCCCTTAAGGGGATGAACGCGCAACTCTGCCTCCAGTAGGGAGCCTATACATGAACTCTACCTTCTCGTCCTCCCTGTCCTACCCTCAAACGAAACAAGAAAAATGATATATATATATATATATATATATATATATATATATATATATATATATATATATATATATATATTTCTCCGCTTAGCTTAGCGGAGAAATTCAACCTCCGAAACCTCAACACCAATTTAGTTTCCCCACTAAATTTATCGGGGAAAATGACGTCATGACTTATTGTCACGTTACCCATGAACAAATTCAACGGCAGCAAAAGCGGAGGAGGAAAGGAGGAGTGGGAGAGAAGGAGGAGGTAGAGGGAAAGAGGAGGAGAGGAGGAAGGGAGAGAAGGAAGAGGAAATGAAGAGGAGAGGAGTAGGAAAGGAGGAGGAGGGGAGGGTATGGAGAAGGAGGAGGGGCATACCATCCCCTCCGTACACTCCCGCCCTCCTCAAGAGCTGCGATCTAGTTTCGCATTACAGAGATTTGTAAACGTCTAATTTTTTTCCATACTCCGCTTGATAGGCTGTTTTACAAGCCTTCGTAGTTGTTGTAGACATGCTCGAGGCATGTGCCGCGCGAAAATTCTGAGAAATTCATGGCGTCTGAAATCCAGCTCAGGGCTGCGCTGTGCCACCATGATCTTCCCAAGGGCTGCACGTTGCACGTGCCTCGTGCATCGACGCACCTTGCGCTGCTTTTGAAACATGGAGGGGCTTTAGGGGGTAATGCCACGCGCGTCACCAAGCGAACGCGTGCGTAACCAAACAATAAACAAAACAAAAAAGGAAACGCGTGTGTGGCCGAATGGTTACCATGCTTGGCTTTCGCGCTGAGGGGTCAGGTTAGATTCCTGAGAGTGGACGCTACTTTTACGTATTCTTTCAATTTTGTGTTCCCGTAAGTTCGAGAGCCCTTACGTCTGATCGAGCTACGAATGTTCTACGTGCCAAACGTTTTACGCAGAATGTTTCAGAAGCCCACGCGTCTACATAAAGGGCTCCGAGTGGCGAGCCTGAGTAAGTGTGTCGCCAGCACTCGATCATGCTGTTACGCCGCCATCAAAGTGCGCGACGCTAGCCGTCTTCTATTTTGTTTTAGACACTAGTTCGCCCCAATAAACGTTTAGTATGCCTCAGTTTTCGGCGCCTCATCAAATGTCAGCCGTAAAAATATCTCTGGTGTTTTGAGACCTGATTGTGGCCGTGTTGTTTTATAAATTTTAATTTTAGCTTATATCTTCTTCTGTCTGATACAAATTAGAAACGGACGTGCCATTTTTTATTACTTTGAAAATAGACTCAGTTGATCGAAGGAGGGTATTTTACGCGTGTAAACATTCTCTAATAACTAATCTTCTACTTTTTATTTTATATTTTTAATATCAATGTTTTTAGCGCTTGCGGCACAGCGTGTCGGTGACATGGGAGCTGCAGGATTGTATAAAGGTAAGCGTAACATAATTCTATTTGATATGTTATCTCACTCTCATTATTTGTTTTTGAACAACACATATCTAGAGCGTATTCCAAATATGTGAACGATTAAACATATACAGCATGATTATTTTTAAGCAACACATATCTGATAGAAAAAAAGTCTGTAGTAGATATTGATTGATAGAAATGTGCTTATTTGTGTTGTGGTCCTGGCTAAGTTAGGCACATTGGTAGGTGCAACACTTTATTAATGACAGAAAATTTAACGATGAGTAGCGTGCTCGGCTACATGACAACCTAGCCACACGACGGCATTCCAGAACGTTCTCTTCATCCCGGGTGCCGGCCCAATGTTGCCAGTCTGACAGGGTTGTCAGACCAGAAAAAACTTCAGTGAAACACCACATTCCCCCACACTTATTTGTAAGGCCCTTCCCCAGTTCCAGTTCACACGTTCGGTGAGTAGCGCTCTGGTGGACGGTGCGCTCTTCCTGGGTAGCGACGTATTGGAGTCACCGGAGTTTGCCCCACGGTGCTGCCGCCAGCTTGAGTGTTTGCAGCGGGTCCTGTTGTCAGCTGCACTGGGCTTGATGGGCCTGAAGGCGGAGGTGAAGAATCGACTCTGCCCTCCTGCAAGGGAAATGGTACCTCTTGTGCCCCTTCCTCTTGGTCTGTGTCCCCCGCAGGGGGCACCTGTGAAAGCAGGTGTTTGGAGAGTGGCGTCTCCACGGACCCCGAGCCATGCGGGTTCGCCTGCCCACGTCTGGCTGTGCGTGGCTTTCCCGTGTCCGGGGAAAAGGGCATCCTGGTGGTTGAGTCGAACCCGGGGTTGGTTTGGACCCTTCGGGGCCCCCGGGTGAGGCAATACACCACTTCGGCCCCCGCTTCCCGTAGACGGGTGTCCTGGCTTGGCCCGACCAGGATGATTCAGTCAGTCGCCATTTCTTCTACTATCCCCACTTTTCTTTCTCTTTCCTTCCTTCTCCTATTCTTCGTTTTCACCTTCTTTGGCGGCAAGGGCTAACCTTGGGTGGCGACAGAACTCTCTCTCGACCCACACTTGGTTATAGCATCCTGGTAGCACTGATAGAGTAACATACTCAGACAAGCCAGACCTGTTATGAGATGTTACCTATCCCCTTGTTGGACTCCACGGTGGGTGGTGCGCTACGGACGCCGAAGTTTCTGCCCTTCATATGGGTTCCAAACAAAAAACCTCTCATGATCGGACCCTGAAAAGGGTCCGGACCGAAGTATTCACCAAAGAAACATCAGCCGCAGCCCAGAATAGCTTCAGCCGCTTTCTGGTGATGCACTCAGAACAAAATGGAAAACCACTTGCTAAGCTCTCACCCTTCCTTATTTCAAAGACTTTAGAAAACCTAATCGGTCAAAACTTTAAAGCAAAAAAACTAGCATCCGGTGACCTGCTCGTTGAAGTAGAAAATGGAGTACAGAGTGTGGTTCTTTTGGATTTAAACAAGATATCTGACTACAAAGTATCCATAACGCCCCATCGCACCTTGAACAGTTGTCAGGGAGTCATCTCGGAAGATGACCTGCTAGAATCTAGCGAGGACGAGATCTTGGAGGGCCTCTCTGGGCAGGGAGTGGTCGCCGTGCGACGAATCTCTATACGCAGGGATGGACAGGAGAGACCCTCGAAGCATCTAGTTCTCACTTTTGCTTCCACTGTACTGCCCGAGACTATCAAAGCAGGCTATCTTTACTGTAAGGTGCGCCCTTACATACCCAACCCGAGACGATGCTTTAAGTGCCAAAGATTTGGTCACAGCTCGGTCACGTGTCGCGGAAAAACGACGTGCGCAAAGTGCGGAGCTACAGACCATCCAGCTGACACATGCGAGGGTACAATTCTCAAGTGCGTCAACTGCTCCGGTACCCATCCAACCTACTCTCGAGCCTGTCCGAAATTTCAAGAAGAAAAGAAGATCTTGACGTTAAAGGTAAAAGAGAATCTTACCTACCCAGAGGCGAGGAAACGATTTTCCTTCCTCCGAGGAGGCACTTACGCCGAGGCGGCTGCCAGGGGGCAGCGCCGCCTCTCAAGGCATCGGTGGGCACTCAGTACAGTCCTCGAGACATTGAGTGCTCCACCAGCCCCCCAACTCCCAGCGAGGCCTCTGTGGGTTCACAGATCCCGGCAGCCTCGCCGAAACCCCCACATTCCAGGACGATGCCCCATCGTCTTGGTCCTAAGCCTCGAGTGGTGCTGGACACCACTCCCTCTCAAGGCAGTGCGGGGCCCTCTACTTCCTCTTCACAGCTGGAAGAGGAGGCCATGGAGGTATCTGTCGATTCGACACAACCTCCTCCACCTGCCAAGGGAGGCACAAAACCTCCTGATAAAGGAGATCAAAAGAAAAAACCACCACGTGTCACTGCCCCAACGCACGGGACATAGCGTGCATTCACTTGGTGTGAACTCCCCTCTTTCATAAATTTTTAACTAAGTTTTTGTATGGTCCATCTTAGCTTCATGCATTGGAACTGTCGGGGACTTCTTCACAATATAGATGATGTTCACTTTTTACTTAATGAGTTACGTCCAATAGCCCTAGCACTACAGGAGACTCATTTGACATCCAAACATACGCGAGTTTTGAGCAACTATCATCTTTTCCGCAAAGACCGCTCATCTTCTCACTCATCTGGCGGTGTTGCAATTGTTGTGCAGAGTGGAGTAGCGTGTGTCGAAGTCCCTCTTGACACTCCTCTCGAGGCCGTGGCCGCACAGATTCTCACAGATCGACTCATTACCGTTGTTTCACTTTATCTTCCACCACACATTCCCATACATATGCACGACCTACAGAAGCTTTTAACTCAACTTCCGCAACCTTTTTTAATTTTAGGTGATTTTAATGCTCATCACACCATGTGGGGCAGTGCACGAATCGATTCCCGTGGAGGACTCATTGAGCGATTTTTATTGTCATCAAACTTATGTCTTTTAAATAACAAATCTCCAACATTTTTTAGTGCTGTTCACAACTCCTTTACCTGCATTGATTTATCCATTTCATCACCATCATTGCTTCCTTGTTTTTCTTGGAAGGTTTTAGATAATCCCTTCGGGAGTGACCACTTCCCGGTTGTTTTAGAGAGCCTTGTTGACCTCCCCAGACTTCAGAAACGTATGCCTAGATGGAAACTGGATAAAGCGGACTGGAAACGTTTTAGCCAAGCTGCTACATTCGACGCTTCACTATTAGCCATTCTGACCCCTGATGAAGCTACAAGGTATGTTACTGAACAGATAGTTAATGCGGCCGAGCAATCTATCCCCCGTACCTCTGGTAACTTACCTAAGAAATGCAAGCCGTGGTGGAATGAAGACTGTTCAACCACCCTTACCAGGCAAAATAAAGCCTGGGATGTTTTCCGGCGTTACCCAACTGTGCACAACAAGATTGAATTTAAAAGGCGTAAAGCTCAGGCCCGCTGGACAAGAAAGCAGGCAAAGAAAAAATCTTGGATCAAATATCTCTCTTCTATAAGTAGTTTCGTTGCGGCTAAAGAGGTTTGGGATCGCATACGAAAAGTCAAAGGCGACTACCGCTGTTTCACCATCCCATTATTTAACTTGCCTGTGGGGTCTGTCAAAGATGTTGCTAATGTTCTTGCTCAACATTTCCACAGCGTATCCAGTTCTAATAATTATAGTGCAGAATTCCAACGATTTAAATCTCGTACAGAGGGTTGCACTATTCCTATGTTTGGGGCTAACTCAGAACCATATAATGGGCCGTTTACAATGATTGAGCTCAAACAGGCTCTTGATGTAAAGAAGATGTCTGCACCAGGGCCTGATTCACTGCACTATGCCATGCTCCAGAAGCTTTCACATGATTCACTCAGAAACCTCCTCCTCTTTTTTAACTCTTTGTGGGAGCAGGCAAGTTTCCCTCGGACGTGGAAGCGGGCTCATATTGTACCGCTACTGAAGCCAGGCAAAGACGCAGCACTTCCTGCCAGTTACCGACCGATAGCACTTACTAGCTGCCTAGGAAAAACGTACGAAAGACTCATTAATAGACGGTTAATATACCTATTAGAAAAACAAAATTTGTTGGCAAATAACCAGTGCGGCTTTCGTCAAGGACGATCTGCAGTGGACCACTTAGTCCGCCTGGAGACACTTATTCGTGAAGCGTTTGTGCATAAACAACATTGCATTTCTGTCTTCTTTGACTTAGAGAGAGCCTATGATACCACATGGAGGTTCGGAATACTTAAGGATCTTTACAGTTATGGTATTCGGGGTCGTATGCTGAGGTGTATTAGAGACTTTTTGACAGATAGGACATTCCAGGTTAGACTGGGCTGTACTCTGTCGGATCCCTTCGTTCAGGAAAATGGAGTTCCCCAAGGGGCATCTTAAGCGTTATATTGTTTGCAGTCAAGATAAACTCCATTGCCAAGATACTACCACCTTCAATCTCATATTCATTGTACGTAGATGTATTCGATTTCTGTTCCTCTCTAACACCTCCAAGGAATCCGCGCTTCAGTTGGCCCAAATAATAGGTAAACCATTTCGTCGTTTACCCTGAGACTGGGGTTTTAGAAGAGCAAAAGTGACAGAAAAACAGACAGGTCTCAAACTCAGCTACTAGTTTTATTTCCAGCAACCTCCTCTTATATAGTCCGTTCGTCGTCACCAACCAATCACAAACGACCTTGTCCTCTGCCGAGACTTTACAAGTTCCACACTATCACAAAGAAGCGGACACTTCCAACGTTTCCAAGTGAAATGTTCCTATCAGACGATATGGCACACAAAGACTTCAATCTACGCACTTGTGTCCTCACGATACACAGGACAACAGCTACACACACCACACATCCCACTCAAACTGCAGGTCACCTCCAAAATAACCCCACAAACAATACCAGAGCATGACGGACACTTCCAACGTTTCCAAGTGAAATGTTTCACAGCAGGCGATATGGCTTCACACAGAACTTCAAACCACGCATGCTGTGTCTTCACAGCTACTACTAGGACCACAGCCCACACCCACATCCCACTCAAAACAGGTCACACTCCAAAAAATAACCGCTACAAACAATACAAAAAAAAAAAAAAAAAACTCTTAAACTGTACCGCCTTGCAGCGGTTCCCTATTTGCATGGAAGGCTGACTGACGTAATTTCAACGATCTAATCCACTAGTTTCTATCACCAATATCGTTGTTTCCCCTTAACAACTACATCCGTTCCAGACCAATCCACAGTAAAGTTTCATAATCACGCGTAATAACCCGAATTTGGTTAAATATTTACATTCCTTTTATGCTCTGTTAACGTCTGTTCAAACACTGAGAGGTTTGGCCCACATACTTAAAACCACACGCCAAAGGAATCTCATACACCACGCCTACGCTACACGGCACCGACTTCTTCCTATGCGCCTCTGACAGCCTCCGAACGTTTCAAAAAGGCAACACCATTCAACCTAAATCCAAAATAACACATCCACGCTATATTTTTTCACATGCTCTAAGACAGGGACACCTCGTGACAATACGGAACCACAGCGGTACCTATTCCTGATTTCTCTTTGCGTCGTCTCTTTTTCCCCCCGCAATTGTAGGGCACCTGCCTTTGATGTACACTTCCCCATATTCTGGTTAAGCACGTTTGTCCCAATTAGTTTTTTAGTGCCTCCTTATCCGAAATGCATGTATGATCTCACCAAAGCATTACTAATCAACGATCTGGACTACCTCCCGGCTTCTACATTTTTCGAGACAGCTACTCTTTGACAAAACCGGTTTTGGGTTTGCATCATACTCCCAAATAAAGACCTCGTTCCAACAAACGCAGGTCGAGAAACTGCACCGCCTTGGCCTTCTAATGAATTTCAACTCTGGCGCCGTTGACCTTATTACTTGCTCCTAAAACTTGGTCCAACCCTTCCTGAACAGAGCAAACTAAGATATCCACAACTACAAAACACTTCGAGACAACTCTTCTATCCTGTCATACACTTGCTGTCCAATGTGTTTAAGTAGATTTCCGGGCTAACAAAGGCGCTACAGACGAACCTATAGACTCTTTTTGCACAAATTTGCGACCTTCGTATTCCATCACGTCGACTTTAAATAAAGGTCTAGGCAACCGAAAGAAACTATCCACCGCTAATCCTGTTCCTGACGAAACTTAATAAGGTTCCTCTCAAGGTAACTTCACCTATTCATTACGGTCTGCTTTTCTCTAAAGAGTAATAAAGGTCCTTGATAACCATGGATAATATCGCGTAACTTCCTTCCGTGAACTTTTCCATTACCTCAATCAACTCAATTGTGAGTTCTTTAAGGCAATGCTGACTTTTCCAAGAAGGCTAACCAAACCCCGCTGCAAGAAGCATGAAAAACCACCTCTGCCACGTCCCATTTTCATTAACAACGGTACGCAGGGGCATTTCAATCTTGTGATCCTTCAAAAGAATTCTAGGGTTGAGCGTTGAACGCAACGGTTTCAAAACGCTGCCACCGCGCCTTCCAGAAAACCTCGCAAATGCTCTTCCTCAGCTTCCCAATATTTCCCTTCCATTCATTAAACAATGACCCCAACGCTCTCTCCGACTTCTTCTGAAAATATACAGGCAAAACTGCAAACTTCCTGTTTTATCTGTCTGCAACA